>JAEMPF020021148.1:0-18960 GCA_022496165.2 Catalaphyllia jardinei
TTATTCAATAGTTTTGATTTTATTTTTTCGCTGCGTGACAGTGAAAAACAGCAATTGATTTCTTAGTGGCCTTCATGCAAGTGATTCCAAAAGGTGAATTGCTACAACTGAATACATTGCCATAATAAATAAATACATGAAATTTCTGCCAGCATCCTTTACTTTAATTCAATAGCCTGCAAGCGTAAAAATAAACTTATTTTGAAATTAAAATTGTACAGTTCATTGCATAAAAAACGTCATATCCAAGGCGGGGGCAGATGTAGTGAGAACTATTACTAGTTTAAATATTAGCTAATGACTTTTCAATTTTAATCTTTTTTGTCCGAAATTGTATTTTAATACTCATATGACATACATTGTTTAGCATAATGAAATAAAGCTAGTATTTTTCCAAAGCAGATCAGATCTCTTTCAAGAAGAAAGTTACTGCCATGTTTATCTATACAACAACAGCAGCAACAGCAACTTCTATATCTGTACAAAAAATAATAATTTAGATATGTTTAAATTTTCTTCCGTGTGGACAATATAAATACAAGAGGTAGTTGAATAACTTAGAAGATGTCAGGCTCAAATAAGTGTGACTTTGCGATGTAATTGTTCATGAGTTTGTGTATCTGAGTGAGTGTGAATTACAGCTGTGTTATACTGTAGGTCCCGTATATTATGTTCAGTTTATAGTATTGTAATGAAACTTGTGTAAATAGTTAATAGCTGTCTGTAACGCAATAGATAAAAAAAAAGAAAAAGGAACTTTATTGCTGCCGCAGCGAGTGGG
Source organism: Catalaphyllia jardinei (assembly GCA_022496165.2). Taxonomy (NCBI): domain Eukaryota; kingdom Metazoa; phylum Cnidaria; class Anthozoa; order Scleractinia; family Caryophylliidae; genus Catalaphyllia; species Catalaphyllia jardinei. The sequence goes on from JAEMPF020021148.1 coordinate 782, forward strand.
CCTGAAGCGAACGAGCGAGGCAGCTCTCTAATCAGCAGAAGATTACATTATAGGGGCTTGCAATCACTTTTTCTTACCAAACGCAAGGAATTGTGGTTATGCGCAAGTGGGAGATTTGGGATGCGTAGTGGTATGCACGAGGAAGTGTGGTTATGCGCGAACGGAAATGTTTTAGGATGCGCAGTGATATGGCGCAAGGAATTGTGGTTATGCGCCAATGGATGATTTAGGATGCGCAGTGGACCATAGAATCATTATTTTCACTACTTGCCGTGACGCTCAAAATTGATAGACAATTAGCAAGCGACTCGCCGACGCGTTAATGCCTGTTTGCGGCCCATCATAAAAACTTTAATGAAACATCGTTTCTGTGGATAGAGATCATTTCACCGTTTAAATCGCCGACTTATGCCGAGTAGAACCGGAGATATCATTATTTTCAGTACTTGCGATAGATAAATCGATAGACAATTAGCAAGAGGCAGGTACAAAAGTCGCGCAGAATTAAATAGTTAATACATGTTCACGGTGCATGGTAGAAACTCCGATAAATCATCGTTTCTACGGATATAGATCGTATACGTACCACCGTTTAAAATCACCGATTTACGCCAATTAATACAACCGAGATATTTTATTTCACTTCCTCTCCGGTGACGCAAAAGCGGCTCAGCAGAACACGTCAACTGCGGCACGAAGTTATTGAGAATCTTGGCTCATTATTTGTGTTTACCGTGAATGAAAACTTTAGTCAATTTGCTTCACAATCATGGGCCAGGATTTTTCAAAGGGGGGATCACACTTAGTCATACAGAGGGTACTCACCAGATTGTCACCTGAATATTGTAGAATGTTTTCTTACAAAAAAGGCTTACAAAGGGGGGGACACGGGCACCCCAGGACCCCCCTGGCTACGCCCTTGACAATACTTAGTGATACTCTTGTGAAAACAATGCTTTTTAAACTGAAAGCAAGTAACGTGTTGTTTACAAACTCGCGCTATATTTAGCAGGAATAGTAGCCGGCGAAATGTGTCGCGAACGTGTTCCACAAAGGAACCATTTCTTTCTGAACCAAAACTCCTTGGGGTGGGAGAAAGCTTATTGTTCAAAGACAACTTTTCGCTTCGATATATTGCTCGCTCTTAAAGCAATAAAAAGATCGTGACGCGGCTTTTCCTCTGTGGCACTATTTACACGGCGTTGCTAGACTTCATCGGAGTATCTCCCGTGAACTTCGCGGTACAATGAAATGTATCCTTAGTGGATGATATTCTTTTCCTAAACAGGGAGAAAACCAAGCAGTCTTTGCAAGTAGGCAGTGATAATTACTCGACTAGATTGGAAATACGATAGCTTCATTGAAGATGTTTTTACAATATGCAAACTTGGCTGTAATCGAACGGCTCTCGCTTTTTGAGTTTTCCTAACAAAGCTAGTTATTGTCCAACAATATTTCACAAAAGAAACAGAGGTGAATAACAAAGAAATACCTATACGTATGTGCGTATAGACTGCGCATGCGAAGTTCGCTTATTTCTGAGCGGTACTCTATGTCAAAAAAGTTAGTGTTTCACAGAGTATAATGTGACTACAATGTCAAATTCATAATAGTTTCGAGTTGCTTTTACAACATTGCAAGTTGCTGTTGGAGAGACAACTGATTTTCAATACCATAATGTTGGTGTGACAGAGTTTACAGTACTTAACAAAATGTTATTTTATACATAATTTTATTAAACAGTTTTTTCGGAATGTCTATTGCTCAATGTTGATGTTTAGCCACCGTTCATTTTCTCAGGAAAACAGATTTTCACAGGTTGCAATAATAGCCCCCTCTATGTACGAAACACATCATGAAGTTCTGCTCAAAGATTCTTTTCCAATTGCCATTAAAAGTATTATTACTTTCGTCTTTTTTTTTGAGGACAGGGGAGACAAGGCATAACATCAAATATTAATGAAAGCTGAAATAACCCAAAATTCTGCAACAAAAAATGCCAAATGTACGGAATATCTATTCAAACCTAGAAAAACCCCTACCTGAAGACAGTTTCAATTGATTTCCTATCATAACGTTACCATTATGTCTTGTGCAAAACAATTCTTCACACTGTTCAGTTCATAGGGTAACAATTACCATACTCAATATCGTTCTCCCTTTCGGCAGCATTTTTACCATTTAGGTGTACTAGTTTTAACCGAGAGTTATTACAGTACTATTTAACAATTAGACTACGAGCCCGAGTTTTCTACCAGCAGATAGTCAACGAGGCGCAGCATATTTTCCCGTGCAGTGAAGTTATGTGATGTATATATGAAATAATTCATATTTGAACTGCGGTTATAGATGCAAGTGAAGTATGATCCTCGCATAGATATAAATCGTTCTTAAACACCTTCAATTACGGAACACAGCTTGTGTAGGCCTTTGGCTTTCAACGAATCCGCCACGAATACGCAATCTTTTCCTTTGAATTCATCAAAGTTTGTCTCCGCTGTCTCCGCCACGATTTATCGACCCACGTGGAATCAGCGCGACTCGTAACATGCAATCGAGGCTAGCGATCAAATTCCCTATCCCCTATGAGTGGTGATCAAATTCCGTCCCTAGGCCCTCCCGGGCGGGAAGAGGCGTCAAATGCCCGGGGTATGCCCGGGGGGATGTTCAAGCTTCGATTTGACTGGTACATAAGAACGAGGCCAATATCCAGCCATCTCGACAGAACAAGCTTGGTCTATTTTATGGCCTTCGGGTAAATTTTTCCGTTGCGGGACACGGCGGCTGGTCCCGAGTGCGCAAGATAGCTCCACCTTGCCTGCTCGTGTAGCCAATCACAGCGCAGAATATAATTCGGTTCATTTTGCCAACTTACGGAGCCAGCCACGTAATAAACATGCATCCTTTTTCATTTTACAGTGTGTAACACTTATAAATACTATAACTATAAGAAGCGCACTCAGTCCAGTGTTGTTGCGAGACACGCTTCTGTTGGTCATGCGATGATTGGGTAGCCGTTGAACACACTATGAAACCGGCATATTCTTAGGACTGAGGGGGAGGCCCGCGAAACGTCACATTAACTCGATCATGCGACCCTGTAATGTTTGGAGACATGCTACATTTTTTTCGTTGACTCGGTGTGAGGAATAAAATCGCTTTCTATCTCCAGATACACAGAGCAAGCTTTGAACAGCAATTAACAGTTGCCTTTATTTGCTGTATTCAAGATCTACATTTACAGCGTCAATCTCCACCCCCCCCCCCCCCTGGGGGCTGGGAGCTTTTCAAGTAAGTAAAGCACACAATTTGTTGTTTCCGTAGCCCGGCTCTGCGCGATCTAAATGCCACTATTATTATTATATGATATTTACAATAAAGGTATAGATCGTGATAACTATGACCAGGCAAAATGTTCATACTAAGTCTTTGACTCATTTTTAGAACGGTAAACAGGATCAAAATACAATTCTAAGATCTAAATAAATAGGGCCATAGAATTATGACTGAGGCAATGTTATTAATTGCTAGCAGTGCTTTACTTTCCCTCGTAAGAAAACACAAAACAAAAACAAAACAACTCGGTTTGCCTGTTACTAGCTAAGGCCCAGGGGCACGTTGCTCGTAAGGCCCGGAACCTTCTCGGACCCGTAAAGGCATTTTAGTTCATCTGTATCTAAAAGCGGAGAGGAGTATACGCCTGAATTGGAAACTTCTTGTATGAAGTGAACCTCTGTTGATATTAAAAATTTAAGCAATAGACCACAAGTTTCAATGGTTTATTAGCCTGCAGAACAGGCGTAATTTTTTGCGTATTTCAGGGGAACAGAGGCGAAAGCGAGGCGAAAGCAAGGCGAGCGCGAGTTGCGCAGAAATACGCAAAAAATCACGCCTGTTCTGCAGGCTAATGGTTTATAGGTTGATAAACCACTTGGGATATTGATAGAACACGAGAAGAATTCGTAAATCACTCGCCTGCGGTTCGTGATTTACGAATTCTTCGAGTGTTCTACCAATATCCCAAGTAACGTATCAGCCTATAAACCATTAGCCTGCAGAACAAGCGTGATTTTTTGCGTATTTCTGCGCAACTCGTGCTTCGCGCTCGCCTCGCTTTCGCCTCTGTTCCCCTGAAATACGCAAAAAATTAAGCCTGTTCTGCAGGCTAATAAACCATTGAAACTTGTGGTCTATTGCTTTTATATAATAATCCAGAAGACGCGCGATTTTTCCATGGGTTTACTAGCACAATAAACCATAGCTGATTGACCAATCAGTGCGCGCGCAATGATTTAGTTATTATATAAGTGCGAATAAAACACCTCAGTAACCATAAGGTTCGAGACTCTGCTACGGCTTTCCGAGTGCGAAAAACCGTTTTCGGAACCTTGGAGAAACAGGCCCCTTAACATCATTTCAAACTTGAGTTACTCATTTAAATACTGGAAAGACTATAAGGGGGAATAGGATATACAGCAGAGCACTAGCGGCTTTTGCTGTCTCGTGAGTTCATTGAAGTACAGAAAATAAATCTTTTTTTAGCACAACTGCATAAACTATTTTTAGATTCATCGTAATACTACCGCCACGTCTTCTCCAAGACTGTCTTCAGATACGGGTCCGTTTTACTATTTTATGTTTCTCTATCCTACACAAGCCAGATGTATTTGCTATGCCTTCCTCTACAGATGTATTTGCTATGCTCTTTGGTCTTTCCAGTTATTCATGTTCATGGACGTGAACTTGCATGCAAAAACAAATAAAACTCTTTCTACTGATTTTATAACTTTAAAACCTTATGAAATCCAAAAACTACGTTCCATGCATGCGCAGTGCATGAACAGCATGTCAACCTGACCTACCACAAGACATAGAAACTAGCGACTCATTTCATCAGAGCGACCGATTCGCGCAGCGTTGATTCTTTTCTGAACACGTTTGATTTAAAACTTGTAAGTGGATTGGAGTTGGTGATCAATCCAATCCCTTGCTCTGATTGGTGGATATTTGTTAGAGCCGTCCAGACACGTGATCATTGTGTCGTCATCAGGCCTATAAAATAACACCAGCGAGCGGCGAGGTACGCGACGTTTGAGTTCTACTTCGGGAATAAGCACACGGTGAACCTGACAAGACAAAGGAAGAATGTTAACACACTGCCAGAGCTTTGCCTCTATGATTCTAAGTATATCTGAGTTCATAAATCATGGAAATGGAAGATGAAGAACAATATCCGCACCGCCAGATCCAAAATTAAAGGAGGCAGTCGTGGTATTTTGAGTTATTCTTACCATCGACAAAATTACCGTTGAATTGAAGGAAACCTGAAAATAATACCTTACTGACAAAGATATAGAAAAACACCAAAGCGTTATTGAACCAATAGATCACAAGGTTCTATGGTTTGTAGGCTGATAAACCACACGGGATGTTGGTAGAACACGAGAAGAATTCGTAACTCACGAACCGCAGAGGGCTACGGGATATCCTTTGGTTTTGGTTTCTCGACACTCAGTTGAAAACTTCTCTAAGCGTAGGTACTTACTACTTCAACTGGTTTTCTATTGTGACTCGCCGAACACACAACCGTTCTCCTTCTGATTGGTTGGATTGCACTGCGCAAGTTTTGTGACCAAATTAGGACAACTTTTACTTAGACCGCAGTGTCCTCTTTGTTAAGTAAGGGAACAAAATTGTCTTTGTCAGGTCTTATAACATGTAACACGTTTTTGATTATTCCTTTAATCTTAGTATTTTTTTTCCTGTATGTGGACCGTTTACACGAAGTAATTATTTTAGACTTTATTTGCAACACACCACAGATTTGTATGTATCGGCGGTCCATCGCTGCATCAAATCAGCAATGTTCACCAATACTGTTCCTTTTATGGGTAGGGCAGGTACAAATTGTCCATTTACGTCTCTAACCTGAAACACGTAAAAAATATTATACTTATTATCCACTGGGGACGCAGCGCAAGCTGAGGTGAAGTTAATGGCACCGGGAGCAAAAGAAATGGTCTTTTTAGCGGGCTCAGGGGTGGCACTGAAAATATCAGATGACAAGTTATGTAACAACCAATGGTGCTCACATACTTGCCTCAAAAATTGAAGCAAAAGGTGCATAGGGCGATCATTGCTTAAGTCATTGTTTACATTTTGACTCATTAGCATACGAGTTAACGTGAAGTCTGCATTGACCCAGGTGGCCCATCAGGCCCGAGCTTACCCCGGGTTCGGTAGCATGAAGCGACTAGGATTTTTCTACTCCCCCCTGGATGGGATGCCAGTCTATCGCAGGGTTACCCCCAGCGTTATGTTCGCTGGTACCCATTTGACACCTGGTGGAGAGATTTTACCCAAGAACACAACACAATTGTACCGTTGCAGTTATGTCCTATATGGCAGACATGTCCTCTGACGTAATAGGATATACTGAGCCAATCATATCATGGGTTCTATCTAATAATACGCAGCCATAAGACTGGTAACGACACATACAATTGGTCAAAACGTTTAAGACATATCTGCCACGCAGGACACAACTGCAACGCTACACACAATAACCCCGGCCAGGGCTCGAACCCAGACCGCTCTATCTTGTAGACAAGTGCCACACTAACCATGAAGCCGCCGCGCCTCTCTCACACAAAAGGCATCATACTTGAAACACATTAAATCCAAACATTTAAAGAGCTTAATTATGGTGTTACTTAATTAGTAACCAGAGAAATATTGAGCTCTCTGGGTGTAATATAGACCCTATGCAAAACTGGCTGCCTTTAAATTATTCTTTTGTTCATATTAAAAATAGCCTCACTAACTTCGTTCGGGATAACAAATTCTTTACAATTTTTGTCTCAAAAACGAGGTTAGTGAGGCTAATTTAAATACGAACAAAAGAATAAATTAAAGGCAGCCATTTTTGCATAGGGTCTCTTGAAGAAGGCAATAGCTTTCAGCTTTCAAACACTGGAAAATTTCTGACTGACAAAAGCGCTAAAGAGCTTGTAAAAAGCCTTTTAAGAAACATTTTGAGTTTTTAGCCCATGTTACTTCAGGTATTTAATACATCAGGTTCAAAATTTTTCGGGACATAGTCGTGCCATGTTCTCTCAATTGCAACATTCGTATTTCTGTAGCTCGACCGAACACTGAAGCCCTTAATTATGCTAATCAGGCAATAATTGTAAACAACGATTTCCCAGCCAGTCCAAACGATATCGATTCGTGATTTATTTCGTAAAAAATAATAACACTAAAGAGTTGCCGTAATTTTACCGATAAAAAGGACTGAAACATGCAGGGCATACTCGCCCGCGCGCGCCTTGACATAACCACTTTGTCCCTGTAGTTCATCTATCGTAAACCCTACGGTTCCCACCCCCAGCATTTTTGATGTGCTGCCCTACTAACGCCCGGTACCTACATCTAGTTACGTTTCTGGGTGAAGGTATTGTGAGAGTCCTATGGCTTAAAAACCACGAGTCATCGCCGATGCAGACCATACCAAGACAGGTACATTAAAGCTCGCGCTACTGGAAGATAGAGAAATCCATTTTTGACACTTCTGACGTATTTGGAAAGATTCGGTCATTGGGTGCCCCAATTCTACCATGACTTATTTTAATGGAAAACCAACAAGTGAAAACTGGTCACTGCAAAATCAAAGTGATTTACATGAATACGTCTAACCTCAAGTCCACCAATATCATCTTGAATCAGCAATGTAATTGCTCCATAATCTGTATGTTCCCCACAGCGTAGCTGACCTGGCTTGATTTGACTGGGATCTGTTATCATTGGGTAGTAATTATACCTTAACTGGACACCAGCTTCGGCTGTACCACTCTTTTCAAAGGCACGTTTAAATGTGTCGGGATCCTGTTTGAAAAGAGAAGTCTTTAATGGATTATGCTACTGATCTTTAAGTTACATGTAACCACTTTCCCGCTATAAAGACAACAATTACTATAATTCTACCTTACTACCACACTAATTAGGAGCACAGAGTTTATGTCAATCATTTTCATCTATCAGTAATTTTCTTATTCCTAACTGAAACTATTTTCACCCAGCATATGTAGTTCAGTGAACTCCCATATTTCGAACCCTAACGGGAAACGAAGAATAGTTCGAACTGATAACAGGAGTTCAAAATAGTGCGACAGTAAATGACTGAGGAGCGGGCAAATCCAAAATGTGGCAGCTGCGTTTTCCACTAGCTGGCAGACTCTTAGGGCGGCTCTTTATCTCTCTTCTAAAAAAAACCCGAATGATAGAGCTCCCAAATTGCATGGTAGTCTTTCATATCCAAATGAGAAGAGAGAGATTCAGAGAACCGTGGCCAGCCAGTGCTTCACTTAGTGATGCAGTAGACAGGATAAGTGTGATAATGATGTTCAGTTGTGTTGTAGATTGTATTATTACTAGGTACCGGCCTCACAGCTTCAAAACTTATAAGTAGTAATAATGGGCTTGTACAAACCATTTGTAGACCAATAGCCATGACAGAGAGCATCCTTGATCCAAGGTCAGTCAAGTACTTAAAAATAGTTTTTACTGTGTTCTGGAAGTCTGGTACTTCTGCATTAGGCCATTCCTATCATGGAAAAGTAATTCAATGCTTGGGTTTGAGTATTACTTGTAGGGTAGATTAATTCTTGATACTTTCAACTGAGGTAGAAAGTAAAACTCCAAACAGCTTCTGACGCTTCTGTGTGAGGTGATCCTCTAAAAAATCATAGAGAGCGATTCACAATAATGTGGTACTGTTTTATGACAGGAATGAAATGTAAAGTTCCGGAGGTGGTGACCAGTTAGTAGGGAGCTTAAGTAACGACGACGACGACGCCGAGTACGACGCCAAGTAAAAAATGAATTTATATTTTACCAAAGAAATTCGCGATTGTCTAGACCTCTTAGGTTCGTCAATGGCTCTAAAATTGCGCTTAAGCTAAATATGCAACGACGGCGTTCAATTCCAAATGGAAATACGAAAAATTAGCCGTCGTCGTCCACGTTCTGTAGACGACGCAGAACTTGGTCATTTCACGTTCGTGTTTTGCACAGGACGACAAAGAAATGTACAAAGATTTATAACGCACGTGCACAGCTATTGTTCTGCTCATTAAATCTTTTGTTTAGTGACGTTCTCGTTGCCGTCGTCGTCGTGGTTTGCTTAAGCTCCCTAGTGTCTTATGTTAAGCGCTCTTCCCTCACTTGGCTAACCGATATGCACCAAATTTGCAAGAAGAGTAAGGTTGAATTGTAATTCCAGCTTCATCTATGTATGTCGAGAGAAGAGAACATGCAGAAGGCAACGACCTTTGCAATTGCAAGTTAAGATCGTTCAAGAACATAGAAACATTTTGAAACTCCCCTCCTCCCTAACTTCAGAGAGATGAAGATCAAAGGCTTTCCCCCAGTTTCCCTTTCGGAGAAGAGTGATCGATACAGCTCAGGTTTGTAAATCTTTCCTTTCAAAATAAATTATTGAACACTTTGAAATTCACTCTAGTTACTCCACAGGCAGTTAAGCTGCCGATTTTGATTGGACAATTATACTTACATAATCGTCATCATCGAGCACGGACACGTCAAATGACTCCTTCAGATCTCCCGGTCTCTGTATATTAGTGCTGCATAGTGTATTGACAGAAACGTTTTGTTAATTACTGCTCAGAACAGAATCCTAGCTAAGGAATGGAAAGCTGAGAAGGGCGAAGAATTTAGTACTGGCAAGAGATTATTAAGGTAAATTGATAACCCTGTCACAAAGTATGATTTAAGGGTAATCTCTCCAAATTGAACATTACTGACAATGATTTATCGACACCTATTTCACGAATCTAAAATGTGAGTTGTATCTAATACTAATAACAATAATAATAACAATGATAATGACTATATTATCGTGTCAATTGCATCTAGCAGTAGAGAATCCCGACCGCTAATAGTGGACACCTAACTAGAACTATCTAAGAATAAAACCATAAATTAAATATAAAATTGAAATAAAAACTGATGATAAATAACACAATTCTTATAATATGTAGAAAAGTAGTATAAGAGACATTAAAATTATGAGTTATATATAAAACAACGCGTTTCCAACAAGTGACACAAGTGCTAATGTAATAGTCATTTTATTACCGCCAATATTAATTTTCCTTTTTTCGGACGAAAACCAGCCCTGACTACCACTTAAAGCCCCTTGTGCAAATTCTTCCTTCATTTATTGAAGATACTGCACACACTTCCTCCTTCAACTTCACAAACTTGGACCTTTACCGGACAACGCCCTCCTCGTCACCCTAGATGTTTCCTCATTGTATACTAACATTCCTCATAACGGGGGTATCGATGCTTGCCGCTATTTTCTGAACACTCACCAAGACAAATCACTTCCTGCTGAAAATATTTGTGACCTCATCGGAATGATTCTAACAATGAACAACTTTTCCTTCAACAACGAAAATTATCTGCAAAAAACATGGAACAGCTATGGGAACTCGCATGGGACCTTCGTACGCCAATTTATTCATGGGTAAATTTGAGCAACAGGACATTGACAACTCTTTACTCAAGTCGTTCATTTGGTGGAGGTTCGTCAATATGGTCATGATTTGGACACATGGAGAGGAGCATCTTAAAACCTTCATAGGCTACCTGAATTCTATTCACCCTAGCATTAAATTCACTCACGAGTGTTCAAATTCTCTGCACCAGACACTCAAGTTCTCTGCACCAGACACTCCCCCACCCCGGAATGCAATCCGCCATTATGTGTGGACGGTCCACATTACCAGGTCAACATATGTGCATGTGCAATAGTTATTAAACCCACTGGCCAGAGAAACGCTGGCTCTGCACGAGGATAAAGTGTTCGCAGCGAGTACAAACCAAACACTGATTAAAAATTATATCACAAAAAACAGTTTGTCATGAAGGAACTTCACTAAAGGAGCAGGGAATCTCAAATGCGTGAGAAATAATAGTTTCAGCGTGAGAGCGTAAGATTGAAGTAACGTTTGCGCGAGTCTCACGCTCAATTCGTGAGACTTGAGAGCTCTGAACTACACCAGTATCACTACACTTTAACCAAGCTGGCCATTCTATTAAGCTTAACGACGTCCGCCCCTTCCCGATTAAACTCATACGCAGCAAACGTGACTCTGTAAGAAAGACTCGAGAGGCTCATTTCATGAACAAAGCCAAAATATTACATCCGTTTGGCACAAACGGAAGAGATGAAGCACGCCAGTGACACATCTGACACTTATTTACTCATAACCCACCAATCATTGTCACGATTTTGTAACGGTTTTCTTTTCGCATATTTTTTCCCACTCAGCCCCTGAATAAGGTTTGTGTTGCAAACCGAAATATAGGGCAATTCCGTTTTATTTAATTTTGGTCACATCCGCCGTTGGGATCAGTGTGCCGTCTATATTTTGTATTCTAAAATTTCTACTGATCCAGGTCTACTAAAGATCCGGCACTCTCATCGGTTTGTTGGTTGTACGTGTTTAAATTTCATTCGTTCGGAAAAGGAGCCCGCATTCCCTCTGCTGTGGTCTTAAGTTCACAACAAAACTTGGAATACCACAGGCCGCCCAGACGTTGAATGGAATACGATTAATACGTGACATTAGTCTATTAACCATTGCGTTACGATTTTAGCAGTTTACAAGATAATGTAGGAGAATGCTTCGAAAATTGCTCTAAATGCTACCTGTAGAAAATAATGTAAATGAAAATGGCTTACCTCATGTTTGCATTGCGTTATTTTAATGTCTCTGGGTTCCTGGAAGTGGTTTAGAGCCATTTAGGCCGATTTTATGTTCTGGCAGTTTGCTTCTCTTGAAACCCAGAGACATCAAAATAATGCTATGCAAACATGAGGTGGGCCATTTTTATTTAAATTATTTTCTACATGCGGCATTTAGAGCAATTTTTGAAGCATTTTCATACATTGTCTTATAAACGGCTAAAATCGTAACGCAATCGTCAACAGACTAATGTCACGTATTTTAGAATCGTATTTAACGTCTGGGCCGCCTGTGGGAATACGAGGAACGAGTAAAGCGTCAAAAAATTAACTGAGATTACTTTAGTGGACATTTTGTAGAGATTTGACCAGACTTATAGGGTTCATCGGTTTTCAAGCAAAAGAGAGACTGCCGCCTGTCTAGATTTTTTAGTAAGGATCAGCTAAAATTTGTTACCGTACTCTCCTGCCTTTAATTGGGCGAAGCAATATAACACCAAAGTCGATTCTTATGGGGAGCTCACAAACAATGAAGAATGCAACAAAACAACAGTGTAAGTCAATTTTAATTACTAATATAAGTGTTGGAATTTATATTTCCTAATCCAAAATTTACTTGCTTTCCATATACATATGATTTCTCAGTAGTCTGCACAGTTGTCGAGCTCTTATCTTTTAATGGATTGGACTACCTGTGTAATGAGGGGATAATTCAAAACCATTTTATCTTGAAAACATAGTAACCTTATCAGTAAATTGCTTTGATAAAAACCAAACCAACTTTCCCTATAACAGATAAATTTAATTATCCAAGCCTAATTAAAGCAAGCTCCTGGGCCGGATTGTTCAAAGCCCAGCTACGCTAACCCAGGGTAAGGTAAAGCAGGAATTCTGATTTGAGTTAAGTCATTCTACAATGAGTTTTCCTGTTTATGTTGTTTGGCTTTCTGTTGTGAGTTGAATAATCTCCAGGTCCTTAAAAAACACACAACAAAAGCAGTAAAAAACATATGTATACAAGAAAAAATTATATTTCTAATCAGCTAAATTTTATATTACTGGGTTAAAATTAACAGGCTTCCAAACATTTAAAGTCAGCCCTGTTTATAACAATTTTACCTGACATGAGCCTGCGATCCACTAAAAAACCCAGCAATTGATCAGCGATCAAGTTAAAAAAACACATTAACTCTATGAGCTCTAAATTTGAGCCTGCGATATGGTCATGTGATACTGGTCAGTGGATACCTTGTTTTGACAGGTGTCAATTGACCATAACATGGATGGCCAATATCAAAAACGGATGCTACAAGCCAAGGGTGGATATCTCTGTCAACGTATTCACTCTGGATCAACACTGGTACTGCACTTTCAGTGCATCCAAAGTATTTTAACAAGCAACAAAATTCTTTGCAGGCCAATCTTCATGAGCAGCAGTAAAACACAAGAATAGGATGATTTTGAGACACCTGGTTCAAATTTTCCACCTTCTCCCCCAGATGGTGTTAAATTCCCACCACAGTATGTAACAAGCATTGTTCTCTTAAGTTCTTGCTCCCTGAGAACACCAATGATCACATCAAGTGCCCGGGGGTGCTGAAATCTATATAGTCTCTAGACTTAATAAATTATTGGGACGATGCTTTCTGCTTTTGCACCACACTCAATGCCACAGAACCTACAGAAAGTATTGCAACTGTATTCCTATATCTGTTTTTCTTTTTACTTCCTATTTTCAAACTCTTTGTGGAAGTAGAGGACATTTCCACACTAACATAAATTCATGGTTGATTTTCCCATTGGGAAATAATTTCAATTGTCTAAATCCCACAGGAAGTCAGCTATGCTGTTAGAGAAATGTGCACTAGCTAGGTTTTTATTGGTAAACCTTTTCTTTTTTTTAAACCTGTTGACAGTAAAATTGACAGCTGATGACATCAGATTGTATAGAAATTAGTGGGCATAACAAGGAAATCCTGGTTCTTAATATATAGCAGCCTTTCCTTCCTTTCTTCCTCATGTTTTTTGCCTCCCTAGCCCTTCCTCATAATTTTACACCTGTAACAATCAGGCTGACCACTACTGGGAGGTGTGACTGGATATGTTGTGATTTGATTTGTTGATTTAATGGATTTGAAATTGCAGTTTGATTTCTAGTTTGAATTGCTTTAAAATAATTTTAAAATATGTTTAGACAGAAAAAATTTCAACTGATTCAAACAATTTGAAGTAAAATCAGTTCTTGCTGATTATTCTGGGGGGGGGGGGGGGTGACACTACTGGCTATATAATTATGGTTAATCATTGGCAAGTGCAGCATACAAAACACAAACACACCTTTCTCTTTCAAGTTCATCCCAGCCATTTCTAGTTGTGCCAGTTTTCTTGGTGTACTTCTGCTTCACGTCAAGGCTTAGATTGAAAAATTTGTCATATGTGTTGAAAGTAAAATCAACCTGCAAGTTAATGAGAATAACTGTTATTAACAGATGGCATATTTGCAGTCATATTACTCATGAGTTATTAGTGTAAGTAATTACATCTGCTGAATACGTCAGTGTCTTCCTCTATTCCTGGTTTGACATTACAGATGGATTTACATTGCAGTAAGCCTTTGTAAAATGCATGTTATATCCAACATGTGCAAGTGGAATAATTGTTTTATTAAAAACACCCCCCAAAGTATAGAAAACTAGACTACAATAAAAATAAAAAGGCCCAAAAAACCACGCACACGTTCGCCATTTTTGTAAATCATGGAATAATGGCTCATATACCATGATGGCTAAGCCAATGAAAACTCTCGAATTGCATTATCCAGTGATCCAGGTTATTGGATGAGGTTGAGCATGGATAATACAGACACAAAGTTTTGATAATTCGTGATATCATGCGAAAACTGAATTCAATAATTGTTTTATTATACATTTTTTAAACAATAGGCATTCATTAGGCATTTAGCCATTTTGTTTCCGAGGAGAACACTCCAAGGGGCTTGGTAACCAGGCAGACTTCACATGATAAATGCAATATCTGCTGGCAATATCTGCAGCAGATATTGCATTTATCATGTCAAGTTCACAAGCTATTGTGAATTGATTGAATGCTCTCGACCAATCAGGTTTTTCATAGTGAGTCTGATGTATAATAAATAAACAATAGTCTCCATTTAGTGGGAAAATGTCCTAGGATATTTGTCCGCGGACATTATCTGTTCTGAGAAGCGAACAGTTTTCCGAGAGCGTAGCTCGAGAAAAACTGTGAGCTTCGAGGAACAGATAATGTCCAAGGACAAATATCCGAGCATATTTTCGCCCCAAATGGAGGCTATCATGTTTATTATCCTTCAAATCTTTTATGCAACGCACGCAGTTTTGAAAATTGGGGTATATCCTCGAATATTCCCCAGTTTTGGCTGGGGGATATTCGGTCACATGACGTGGTCAGACCAATGGTGCGCATGTGAAAAGATTGGACAATTAGACCCGTAGCCCGAGGGCTATGGGTTAATAGCCCATGAGGCGAAGTCAAAATATTTGGTCACCTGACCTGTTTAGACCAATCACGTGCAAGCAAAAATATTTGACGGATTATAAGTTTAGTTATTTCACTCCAACAATCTGGTTCTAACCACCTTGGGAATATCTTTCCCACTACAGATTTGTAGCCTGCGTTCCAGCCGGACGTGTCATGAAATCCCCGGTCTGCGACACGGGCTACAGATATGCAGTCCCTTCCACTACCAGCTTTCCAGCCTCTACCCTCTACATGCACAACTGTTTACCCCAGTCAGATTCCCTAAGCCGGTACAGTCTGATGAGCTTTAAAATAATCGCAATAATAATTATAGCTTATTCTTTTACGAGCACATCATACGTAGATCGTCATGATTGGTAGCGGACTTGAAAAAAACATAGTTTATGCATGTAAACATGCATGTACTTGCCACTTCTTTTGGAATTCCATGGTTCTTGAGATACACAAATCCAATTGTAGTGAAAGCCTGATACACCTGATAAGCGAGTTTTTTAACAGCTTCATGATTTTCCTTTAAGGGATCCTTGTGGTTCAGACTCATTGAACTGAAGTCGACAACAGGAATACCTGATATGTTCTCTGTCATCTTGGAGGAAACGTATGAAGGCCTAAAACCAAGCAGAAATGCAGTATTACATTTTAATCAGTCGACAGTAAGGCAGTGATGTTCTTGTTTATAATCAAGGTGTTTTAAAAATGAAAAGAAAGAGTGAACTGAGAGAGAATGTAATAGTGTACCAATTCTATTTTTTCAAGTGTTCTACCATGCATGACGAACTGCGTACGTGCTCGTAAAAAGAATCCCATGAACTTATTTTAAAATAACTTTCCAAAAGAGTGTAGAGGGTCATGTTACTCATTGAAACGGAAAAATCATAAATGTTACGACCAAAACCGATTTTTGCAACCCACCTTACTCGATCGAAGAACACTCCAGTGGACACAAAATGGCCGTGTTCTGATGAGGCTAGTTCTAAAATATGGAACGGGGAATGGGGGAACGGGGAACGGCGAACGGGGAATCTCTAAAACGGGGAATCTCTAAAACGGGGAATCTCTAAAACGGGGGAATCTTCTAAAACGGGGAATCTCTAAAACGGGGAATCTCTAAAAGGGGGAATCTCTAAAATCCTGGCCGAGGAGCCGGAGTATCTAGCTGTACCGTTGAAATTGTAAACCGAAATAAATAAGAAGGCAGTGAATTTATTTATTGTAATTATATCGCGCGCTAAAGTATGCCGGTTTAGCGGGCTACTGAGTGGGGCGGTTCAAATCTCGATTCTTACTCTTTGAGATCCGCTACACCAACTGAAGAATCGAACCGCCTAGATTCATCTGAACTTCCTGACTGTGACGTTTTTAAATTGAGTTTCAAAGCGATAGATATTTGTCCTAGCGTTTCAAGTACTAATGTTAAGGTAGCATTCACTTGTTCAACCAATCGTGACTCATTTTCCCGAGATTTGCGTCAGCCAGATGTGTCTTTTGTAATTGGCTAACTGGATTGTCTGTGTCTTTTGTGATTGGCTGGAGTGAATACGACGCCCAGTTGAAAACTTCTCTAAGCGTAGGAACTTACTACTTCAACTGGTTTTCTATTGTGACTGGGATCAAAATTGTCTCAGTCAGGTCTTACAACACGTAACACTTTTCTGATTATTTCTTTAATTTTAATTTTTTTTTTTCTGCATGGGAACCGTTTACACTGTCTCTGAGCCTTCCGTAGCCGCATATCCTGGCATACGAAGAAATTATTTTAGGTTTTGTTTGCAACATACCACAGATTTGTATGTATCGGCGGTCCATCGCTGCACCAAATCAGCAATGTTCACCAATACTGTTCCTTTCATGGGTAGGGCAGGTACAAATTGTCCATTAACGTTTCTAACCTGAAACAGGTAAAAAATGTTATAATTATTATCCAGGACGCAGCGAAAGCCGAAGTGAAGTTAATGGCACCGGGAGCAAAAGAAATGGTCTTTTTAGCAGACTCAGGGATGGCACTGAAAATATCAAATGACAAGTTATGTAAGAACCAGTAGTGCTCACATACTTGCCTCAAAATTTTAAGGAAAAGATGCATAGGGCGAAGGCATCCTGGTCTAGTCTGCATTGACCCAAGTGGCCCATCAGGCCCGAGCTTATCGCGGGTTCTTAAGCATGAAGCCACTATGCGATACTGGTCTATCGAAGGGCTACCCACCACCCCCCCCCCCCCCGGCCCAGCAGTATGTTCGCCGGCGCCCATTTATACACCCGGGGTGGAGAGATCTTGCAATAACCCCGACCAGGACTCGAACCCGGACCGCTCTATCTGAAGACGAGCGGGCATGAGGCAACCGCGCCTCACACATACAAGGCATCATACTAGAAACACATTGAACCCAAACATGAGCTTAATTACTTCATGGGTGTAAGATAAGATAATAAAGATAAGATCTTTGTTCATGTGTCAAGGCCGCTAGCATACACGTACACTTACTGGGGACACTTAGCCACAGTTACTTCTCTAATAATTAACAAAGATAAAATATATGTACATTTGTAAGTGTTGAAATAAAAAACCAAACAACGGGTCACATGATAAGTCAATTGTTAGTCAGTTGTCACATAAAAAAAACCCAGTCATTGCAAGTACTGTCCAACAGGCTTGTGAGATTAACCAATTTGATGCGCCTTTTACAAATGTCTAATGATTCAAACGATCGGGTTTGGATCAAATGACAGAGCCTAAATAACTCAGGCTATGTTTGCCATAGGCAACAGTCCGAAATCCAGGTGTAACATTGAAGAACGTAACAAAAAAAAAAAAATCGACAATTTCTGTATGTTCCCCACAGCGTATCTGGCCTGGTTTAATTTGACTGGG
>JAEMPF020021149.1:0-18953 GCA_022496165.2 Catalaphyllia jardinei
CTGGCAGTGAGGCCTTTGAAACTTGAAAATCTAGCCTAAAGAAGGCGCGAATGTTCTTTGGAAGCTTCTGTGGTGAAAAAGGGAGGCAGATAATTGCCCCATTATTGTAATTTTTTTAAGATCAATGTAGTCTTAGGGAATTCATGTCTTTGATAGACATAGACTAGTCAATGAATAAAATTGATTGATAACCCGGCTTCTTTGCGCTCCTTTGCTCCGTTTCAATCAAGATTTTTATACCCATCACTAAGCGCTTTAATGCAAACCAAGGTAAGGTAAGGTAGGGTAAAGTCTGCATACAATCCAAGTGACCCATCAAGTCGTAGGCTGGAGCTTATCCTGGTTCCTGTAGCGTGAAGTGATTAGTAGTATCTCTACTCCCCCCTCCCCTCCCCCGTGGACGGGATGCTACTCCATCGCAGGATTACCCCAACCCATTTGTACATCTGGATGGAGACAGACACTGCAAGAGTGAAGTGTCTTGACCAAGAACATTGGCGTCGAACCCCAACAGTTCGGTCCGGAGACAACCACATTGACCATGAGGCCACCACGCCTTCCAATGCTGACCAAAGCAAATGCGAATTAATTTTGACACCCCAACCCCACCCCCTACCCCTCCCTGGGTAAAAAAAACATCAACAATCGGCTTGTAGCACACCTGGGGCCTGTTTTCCAAAGGTCCCGAAAAGTTTTCGAACTCGGAAAGCCGTAGCTAAATCTCAAACCTTATGATGACAGATTCTGTTTTACTCACATATTCTTAATATGAAGAGGAGTTTTCTTCACACAAAACCTCTCGGTTTTTAGATGCAGATGAATTAAAAATTGCTTTGCGTGCCCTGGGCCCGTTTCTCGAGAACCTCCAAAACGTTTCGGGCCCGCAAATCCATTTTAAGCTCATCTGTATCTAGAAAGGGAGGAGTGTACATACCTTAAACTTGTATGAAGAGAACCTCTGTTCATATTTATAGAATATGTGAATAAAACAGCTCTACTGTCATAAGGTTTTAGATTATGCTATGGTAATCTCGCCAAACAGGATTATTATACATTGAACTCACTATCTCTTTTCTGATTGGCCGAAAGCGTAGAGTGGATTCTCGAAATCAGCGCCCATGACGTCATCTAGATGCAGTACATAATCATGTCAAGGATCGGACATTCAAGGTCACGGGTTATCATGTCGTGTATGACCGCGATGCATGATTTCTAAAGGTAATTATGCCAAGTTTGCGCACTTCGTGTTTCTTGCCGTCCGTGAAGAAGCAAAAGCATGACTTCCATTATTATATTCTGTTTTTGTTATATCTTGAATAATTGGTAAGGGTTATCAGCCGAAGCCGAAGATAACCCCTACCTCGACCTTGATTATTATGGATATCAGTAATAGTTTGTTGTTAAATCCATTTTGAAATCATTGGTTATCCTTGCAATGTAAATGGCACTCAGCAGTGCAATTTATTCATGAATCGCACTATCTTTTGTTCTAAATCGCATTTTTTTCTCAGCCAATGAGGATGGGACAGTAAAACAAAATAACCAAACAGATTTTAAGCCTTTTTAAACTAACCAATCACATTGCAAGAAAATGAAAGAAAAAAAAATCATTGTTTTGCAAATTTGTCTAATGTATTAAATTGTGCGATTTCAAAATGGATCTAATAAAGTGGCAATTGAACTTCTGGTCGTGCAATTTTGGTCTGAAATCATACTTGTGATTTCAAATCAAACTCGCGCTGCGCTTTCGTTCGATTTTGAAATCACGCGTATGATTTCAGACCAAATTTCACTCTACTCAGTTCAATTACCATTATTCATTCTTGTCAAACAGTATAGATTATTTTAGCTCATGAAGTGAAAAAAAATTAATTTACCTAAATTGCAATTGCAAAAGAAAATAATTTCAGTTTGTAGTAAAACGTACAATTTCATTAAAAATTGAGTACAACTTAGACAATTTAACATAATATGGCATGCGATAATCGAAAGAAATTACAATTCAATTATATGTTTTTATGAAACAAATCAATGTAAATAAAACAAATAACAAAAAAAATAAAACTAATTTACTGAGCGAGGCCTGTATACATTTGAGAGTAAGCTGTTCAACGCATATCAGTATGAAGATATATTCATTTGAGTGAGTGTAAACTTCCAAGTCTGCCGCTAAATAGTTTGCAGTGTTCTCAGCTACCGACAAACAGGGCAAATGAAAACCAGTCATGTACGACTTAAACATTAGGCTCCATAGAGAGAGTACTGCGATCAAAACATTTTCAGTCCCTTGGTGAAGGGTGTTCCTCAATCCACGTTCGGTCAGCGTCATCATCATAAACAACTGCAGGTAAGAGCTGAGAACACTGCAAACATAGTATCTTTAGTTTTCCACCCATATTTTGACAGAGGGATCTAAAATATAATAACCCACTGCGTAGAAATTTGGCAGACAAAATTGCGACGGTGTGATTTCCATTCAGTTAGTTTATATTCTTCTTATTTGTATAGAAAAGAGAGCGAGTTCAGTCGATGTTTTTCTAATTTTTGTAGGAAAAAGAACGAGGATTGCCACTGTCTAATTTGAAGTTACGTCTTTTACTCTTTTTCCATAATATAAGCTCTTATACTCTGAGTCTCTCAGTTCCCTCGTCGACACTGAATGCAGAATTCGGATTCCTGTCGGTCACTCTAGATAAACTGCTCGATCTGAATATCACGTCTCATGTGTAATGCCTGAGAAGGGTTTTAACACCTAAAATGAAGCAAAAATGCCCGCAAAAACGTTTTTTATTCAGTTACTAAGCTTTGTTCGTCGCCGCAAGAGTGACTCTATGTGGTTCAGCCTTCAAAAGAAAATAATCATACAGCAAACTTGTAACGTGAAATAGGTTCGTCAGTTAGCAACTGGGTCATTTTTAGCGCAAATCACCGAGTAATGATGCCGGCAATTGAAGCAGTTTCTTATGCGTTCTCCAAACTTCTTTTGTGATGGAGCGTCCTATCTTACGGATCATGGATATTTTTAATCCGCGGTTTATTCTCATTTGCCTCTGCCTTCACTACAAACAGAGCCACTTTTCAGCCAAATGATCTTCCTTAATTTTCGTTCTTTGTAGACAAAAATTTTATGAGCGCTTACCCCCCTATCTTCATTTCTTTTTATCTGTTTCAGTGTTACCACAACAACGAGCTTTATTTCCCCCATTTGGTCCATATACAGATATTAGCTTGATTACAAGTCGATATAAGCGTAAAGCGCTTTAAGCAAATAAAGATAGATCGGAATTCTTCGAGTCTTAAGCTTGACACTTGCCCGACTGGATCTAACGCGGAGCTCTACTCCTTCTAACGAATATGAAAACTGAAAATTTGCATTCTCGACAGATAACCTTGACAATGTGGGCTCAACTATTGCTGCTGCTAATATTTGTTGCTTTACACGCTGTCTCACCTCAGACGGTAACAATTTAAGATTCAAATTTAATCGTTTTATATTCCATTCTTGGAACATTTGCACCTTAACCTCTCAATCACTCGTCTCGTGCTTCCATTACAGACCTGCACTGCAACAAACGGTGGTCCTGGCATTCCAGGGGTCAGCACTCATCTCCATATTTCAGAATGACGTGACGTCATACACTCCCGTTCCGATGCGACTTCGGACTTCGGAAAATAATAGTGTAAAACAAACATGGCGGACGATTGTGGGAAATCAGAGATCGCTTTACAACTAGCAGTGATTACTAGTATTGCGTCGGAGAAGTGACGGTAAGTGATTTATTTTGCACATTTTTCTTTTCTACGGAACTCGGTGATTCAAGTTTTCGAGTTAAAGAAATATACGTTTAAGCGTCGTTTTGAAATATGGAACGAGGCCCCATACTTCAAAATGACAACCTAAGAAATAGCATTTTCAAGGGCTGCAAAAATATCATAAGTAACTGTAAGCAATAATTGTGATCAATTGGTGGCCTCTGACATCCTCATAAAGAGTGAAGGAGGATTTAGGGATTGGAAAACTGTAACAAGGAACTATAGTTGATATTGGTATTTAACAACAAATTAAGGTACCAGTCAAATTTAATGAACTGAACACTGCTGTCCAAAATGTAGTTTTAAATTGCCATGTTGCATTGGCTTTAAAGTCAATGAAAAGTTTATGTTTTTGGAGAGAAGTCTCATCATATGAAACTAAACCTAAAAAATTGCCTTCAATTTTATGTGTGCTTCGACAACACCTAAATTCTGACATCTTATAACAAAGAAGATAAGTGTACTAATTTATACTTATTCCTAAAAGGGTAATTTGTTATTAAGACTGTATCCACCAGAAGTTCGAGTAACAAGTGGACAAAAACCTAGTACCAAGATAATAATTTTAATTGCATTGCAAACTTCTGTAGGGCTGTTTTAAATATCTTCTCAAAAGATCATTTCTAGCAACGTATGTTGAGCTTCTTATGAGACACTTGAAAGTTGTGGTGAAATGAAACTGATGATGAAATTTTGCCTGTGTTTGCACAAAATCTCTGAAGTTTGAAATTTATTTGCTCTCGTTCCCGTGGGAATTTGTTTTTTTCGATGTTAATGTTTAAAATTACTCTGGTACAGATTTTTGTTCATTAAAACCTGAAATTGCTCGATTTTCTATTGGATTTCGTGTTAAAATGTCACACATGTTTCCCCGTCGGTTAACTTTTTTACAACATCAGTTCTTAATCCTGATACATATTTACATAGCAGGCTAACCATCCAGGAAAATGAACAGTCGAACCTCGATTATCTGTACCTTGATTATCCAGACTTCTCTATTATCCAGACTTTTTCTTTAGTCCCAATAAATTTTTGTCATGAATATTTATTAGTCATTATCATGATCCGTAGCCATATTCTTTTAAAGCTACAGCACTGAAAAGTGTAGTCAAAATTAAGAAACATTTTAGGTCAACCTAATCGAGGTTCAACTGTAGTACTTGCTATTCACCTCCAAGCTAGAATGCACAGAAAGCACTATTCATTTGTGTGGTATGTACTAGTGTAGGTTATTTTAAGTTGACTTGTGGAAATGAGCTTTTCTTGCATTCTTGCCCCTGCATGTGTCACATCTCCACCTCCTCTTGCTATTTATCACCCAGTTAGGAATGTCCACACATGTTGGATGATACCAGCCACTGCACTGAAAACACTGCACATACTCCTGGTTATCATTTGGCATTCTGCAAACACAGAAGATATCCACTGTTGCTTTGCTGTTGTGTGTATGGTATGGTACCCGCCGTGTTGTTTTTGGAAAAGGAACCATCTCAACTGAGTTGAGGCAGTCAACATAATGTGCACGCATCTTTTCCTGGTCATATGATTGTGTCACGGGGTCTATGCCATGGCACAAATCTGTTGCAAATGCCAGTGCAAACAAGCCACAGTCACTTGAGTTGATTTGCTTTTGAACTTTCTCATTCATAAACAATACAGAACCCCCAGTATGCATCAGCAAGCGACAGGAATGTCCAATGGCAATTGGGCTAACTCTTTGAAACAAGCTGTCATATACCTTGATGGTTCCAGGCCTGCAAGAAATGGTACTGAGGCATACCCAATGATTACCGGTGTTAACTATTTGCACAAACTCACTAATTGCTGGGGCCACCAGAGTACCTGCAATAGCTGGGTCATGCAGACCATCCACAAAGGGAAATTTTGTTTTTAGTAGCAACTGGCCTGCATGAATCTCGGAGTCACACAACCAGTTTGTTTTCTTCAGAATGTGACATCTGGCATCCTCATAAAGAGTGAAGGTGGATTTAGGGTCATGTGGGTCCTGGATGTGAACCCATGACTTTGTATCAGGAGAGTCGTCATCTACCACAATTACTGCAGGAGTGTGGAATTGATTGATGGGCTGTTGGTTGGTTGTTGTTGGCTTGTTGCTTTGGTGGCTGCTGGGGAATTTGGTTGGTTGTTGATTCTTGGCATAGTTGTTTGTTTGTTGGCGTTGTTGGTTGTCAGTTTCTTGTTTTCTGTTGAATTGGTTGGTTGTTGCTTTTTTTTGTGGTTGTTTGACAGATGTTGTTTTGCTTGCTGTTTGGTTGTTGGCTTGTCTGTTTGGTTTTTGGCTTGGTTGGTGGATAGAAGCTAGCTTAGTTGATTGTTGGCTTGCTTGGTTTTTGTTTGTTGGCGTCAAGTTGGTTTGTTGTTGGTCTCCTGTTGTTTGTTCATTCGATTGGAGGATTATTGGTTCTTGGTTGGGTTTGCATTTGGTTGCTGGTTTGGTTGGATGTTGGCTGTTGGCTTGGTTGTTTGGTGTTTGTTGGTTAGTTTCTACAGGCTTGGTTGGTTGAGGGCTAGTTTGACTATTAGTTGTGGGCTCATATTTTGGTTTCTTGATATGATTTGCTGTGGGTACATGTACTTCATCCTCTGTTGGTGACAATTGGCGTTTTTTACCAGTGGGTTGTTGGTTTGTGATGTGTGGCATTAGTGGCAGTTGCTGTGTTCTTTTTCTTGATTCTGTGGGATTTCTTAATTTCTTGTTTTTCTTTTTCTTCATGTAAATGTTTCCATTGACTGGTACATTTACAAAGTATTGATTTCGCATTACTGATGCATGCTGTCCAACCCTGCCGGCAAAGGCATTTCTTTTACGTCGAACTGGAAGAGGTAGGTACTTTTTGCTGGGATGTTGTTTAGCTCTTTTCTCATTTTTTTGTTGATTTTTCATTGCTGGCATAGTATTTTCATCTGTGACCTGGTAACACAAGAGCTTATTGTGAATAGAACACAAGGAGTTGCCCAGTTCTTTTAGGGCACTAATATCTTCAATGTTGTATGTCAAAGATGTTATCTGCTTGAGAGTCTCCCTGCATGTCATTGCCTCACGCATGATTTCACTCTCTACTGACATCTTTGGCTGTGCTTGTGGTTGCTCAATTGGATCTTCAGCTATGGTGTCAAGATTGACATTGGTTCTAAATACAACATCATCATCTAGACAGAGATGCAGATTTTCGCGGAAGCTCTTGGGTAGCGCCTCCCACTTCCAATCTGTATCATGCTGGAAAACAGCAAAGAAGTGCTTGCACAGTAGACCTGTTCGGCTAAAGTCTGGGCAGCTGCATTTGGGCATTTTGTCATCTCCACCAAAGGAGAGGTCATACCAGATGTCTTTGGACTCAGCAGATGCAACACGGAACTCTCCTTTGCTTTTGCCCTCCCTAATTTCATCAGGCCTGATTTCCTCAGCTGCAGATATTCTATTCATGCAGTGGGACAGAAATTGCCTGGGCTTGTCCTGCAGGTACTTTGGGATGCTTTGATTATACCGCTTATATCTTCCACTGCACCTTGTATTGAGTTCCACATACCTAATTTTTAAAAAAATGAGGATCAAATAAACTTAATGTAGGGCATTTACTTCTGTTTGTTTCTTCTTCAGGGTATGTATTGGATACACATTAGGGCACATTCACTTGATAAACTTTCTACAAGAAGTCATATGTAGGGTGAACTTTATTAAATTTAAAGGATGTGTACAAAAGTTATTAGACAGTTCTCTTAAATGTAAGAGTCATTTTAATATCAGTATTCATTACTACTAGCCTCTTAAATTTAACAAAGTGAAATGACGTGAATAATATTTGTACATTGCTTTGAACTTACTTGTAACATGTTTACAATTTTGTTTCAAAGTATTTCATAACACGACAATTTAACCAATTTGCCATGAATTCAATACTAACATGAAATTATGTAGCAGCAGTACGTAAGATAATACTTTAAGGAAGCATGCAATGCTTTTCAAACAGTTAATTCATACAATGTCATGTACTGACAAGGCAAGATACAGTTACAGCAGCATAGTAGTTATATCTTATCCTAACAATAGTTACATTTGAAGTGGTATCACCAATAAGATGACAATGGCTGTTTTACTGAAACATATTTACCAACAGAAGAGCATTGAATGTGCAGTTTCTTTAGAGAAAAGTTGATATTTATTTTGAAGTTACAACAATTTAGAAGTATCATGCTCACCTTTGGTATTTATCAGGTAAGAATTCTGCAACAAGTATGGCTATCATACCACTGAGGCTACACCTGTTTCGATCTTTCAGGTACTGGTACTTGAATGATTCGTTTTGGCGTTCTATGCCATTGTTGGTGTTTACAGCCACCAGGAATCGCTCTTGACGGTAAGCCCATACCCATCTCTGAAAGTAATGGTAAATATGGAGATTGTTATATGAGGTTCAGAATGTATAATTATAACCCTAGGTGGCTATGTGTATAAATTACACATCATAGGGGATGTAATTAGGACTTTCACAAGGATTGTCACTAAAGAGTTGTTGTAACCGATAACATTTGATACATTAGAATGTAATTTTTTTTTTTATTAGAAGCTCATTGGGGATGAATAAAGTATGTTGGAGTGTATGCATAAAGTAACTAAGAACTGCAATTGTGTAGTTTACAATACATGTAAGTACCTCAGATTCAAAGAGAAAATAACGTTTTTACGTCATTTTTAATAACCCTTTTTGCATCACCCAAATTAATAAATAATAAGTGTTGATTACATTGTCAGTTGTCTTTTGTTATAATTTTACTTTTTTTTCTATAGTTTAACTATACCTTGGCCTCTGGCAACCATGTTTTCTCAAACCAGTTGCACAATTGAGGATTTGACATCCACAACTCACTGGCCTTTAAGGACTTGAGATTTGTGTTATAGACGTCTTCTGCAAGTGAAGTATGATCCTCGCAGTAAATTTTCCAATTTAAGCAATTGGAAAGAAGAAGCCTGAAAAAAATCAGGGCTTCAACGGGATTCGAACCCATGACCTCCGCGATACCGGTGCGATGCTCTACCAACTGAGCTATGAAGCCACACATTGGGAGCAAGGTCAATTTAGTGAGTTCATATCTCCCGTAAGGAGAGAAATGATGTAAAGTATATATGAAATAATTCATATTTGAACTGCGGTTATAGATGCAAGTGAAGTATGATCCTCGCAGTAAATTTTCTGTTGGAGACCTTGCCACATTGCGAAGCAAGGAAAGAACCTCCTCCCTTTGATGGTTTAAGCCATTGTCTGCTTTACGGAGCCATCTTTCCCAGCATTGCTCACGATGGAAATCACAGATATAAGTTGTTGTATCTAGAGATAAAATAAAAAATTGAGTTTTGATGTTCGCGATTTCCTTATTACTGCTTTAAT
The DNA here is from genome assembly GCA_022496165.2 of Catalaphyllia jardinei. Classification (NCBI taxonomy): domain Eukaryota; kingdom Metazoa; phylum Cnidaria; class Anthozoa; order Scleractinia; family Caryophylliidae; genus Catalaphyllia; species Catalaphyllia jardinei. The sequence goes on from JAEMPF020021149.1 coordinate 9,219, forward strand.
GGCAGACAGACAGCACAGCTTCTTTGAAGGTCAGGGGGGGGGGTAAAAAACATTCTTGCATTGTGCATGTGCATAATTGTATTTCATAAAAAATAATTGCATCAAACACCGTACAAACCTTCAAATGTAGACTCAATTGCATTAATTTCCTCATGGCAAAAGTCTGTCATAAAATACTGTGGTTTCCACTTGGGATTCCAGGCACGGAATATTTTCAGTGCTTCCTCTATTGCAGCTGTTGTCTCTTTCTGGGTTATAAAAGCTCCAACAACTGTATAATTAACATTGGTTTTAACAACAAGGAAGAACAATGGAAGCTCATATCTCATGGTCTTGTATGTAGCATCCAGAAGCATGATTTCATTTCCATATCTGCTCATCAAATGCCTCTGCCAAGCTGTTTGATGCACAAATAGGAGATTTTGAGTGATATGAGCTTCAACACTGCAATCTGTGTCAGAGGTGTTGCCAGGTACAGCTTCCATAGGGGATAGGGAGCAAGGTCTAAAGAAAAAGAGATCCTCAGGATTCTCTTGTTTCCACCCCTTAATTTTCTCCTCAAGATTTTCCTGGTCAACCTTGGATAGCATCTGCTTTACAGTTGCCTTATACATGTGGTTCCTGATATCCACATCCTTGGGATGATAGCGCCTGTTTGTGACTGGTGGGGGGTTCTGACCAGCAAAAAGATCATTCTTGACATACTGTCGCAAGTGCCTTTTCATTTCGTCAACTGTTTTGACCCCCTCACCAACAAGGGTGTTGATTTTTTGAACTAGGCTCTTGTCGATGGGTTGTAACATGCCACCAATCTGTAGAAACAATAATATTTTACTATTATCATTATCATTATCATTATTAAAAAAAAGGTAATTATTTTTCAAATTGGTCAATGAAGTACAAATTTGGCGAATTTACAACATATTTTTTTCACTGTCTGCAATATTTTTCTATAAGTTATAACTTCCAAAAAAAATATCAAATGTATATTGTGCAGCTCCTTAAAATATCCATACTCCTCTCACAGAAAAGATTGCAAATCCCTGGGGGGTTGGGGGGTTCGTTATGTATGAAGCTTGATTAGAAATTCCAGAGGGGTGGGGGGTTTCCATGGCAGAGGTATGGATATTTTCTGGAATAACTTTAAACCTTAACCATATTATCTTTGGTCTTGAGAAATGACCTTGCTGCAATGTTAGTAGTGAAACATGATGCCTTGAATTTAATTTCTAGTGCACACATTTGAGAATATTTTGTTTGACTACTTATGAGAAGAAAATATCTTCATGTTGACATCAATCATCTTTTTTGATTGGGTTATACCTCTCCGATGACATGATCTTTGTGGTCCCTCTCAAAGGGTAGGTTAATGTAGATTCTTCTTTCAAAATGTGGCCACATTCCATTTTAATATCACCCCTGAGTCTATCAGACATGTCCCTCCTGATTCGCTCTGTGTTATCCAAAATCTGCTTGACAAAGATGTATAGTTGTTGTTCAAACATTACTGAATAACAGTATAGTAATAGTTTAAAAGCAATTAAAACGGAGGTGGAATTTTTTTCTTTGATTTTTTTTATCCATGTTTTAGACTTGCTGTGGAGGTTTAAAGGTTTACCTTATATCCTGGAAACTTTATAACTTCTGACATTAAGATCTTTGCTGGGCAGCCAAACTTAATTGTGTCTTGGGGTAAAAACCTCCTTCCTCTGAATGAATGATCACCTTCCTGAAATGCATCATTAGATTTCAAGATTAAAAAAAAGAAGTGTTTTAAGTTGGTCTTTTGACATTAATTGATGACACAGGATGATCTAAATGTGAATATTTGACTTTCATATTTTTACCTTTTGTGTAGAAGACTTGGCCTTTTCATTTTTCTTCCTGTCTGGCCCATGTTGGCAATCAAATATTTTTGATCCAATAATCATGAACGGAACTCCATCAAAGGGTAGTTTCTCGCCTTTAAAAAAGATTTTTCTTGGCTTTCCGAATGGATCTATCAAAATATAATACAAAACTCATTCATTGGCATTGTGCTTGAGTTAAATGGGTGGACTGTTACTGTTTTTTTTTTTTACCCAAAGATGGTTGAAGAAGCCTTTGGGCATTCAGGCAAGAATACAATATTTTGACAGGCTTCACACTCATTGGCCAAACAGCATAAATCAGGTCAATGTGCCAGTAAACACCTACTTTTGGTCACCTTGGGTTTTTCCAAAACATTTTCATGTATCCCCATACTCTGTTTTCCCAGTGCTCCTGGTTAAGGTGGCATCATTTGTACCTCACACCACTGCTTACATTAGTTCCTTGACCTTTATATCCAGAAAATGTTCCTACACCTCAACACCACCCCCTTCCTCCCTTTCTTTTGGGGCGATTAAAGTTCAGCTTGTTCTTTCCTCAATTTATTGTTTATTTCAGTGATAAGATTTTATAACCTCTCTCGGATGTATGCGATGGGTTGAGGAATATTTGCTCAAAGGAAAAGAGTTCGAATTGTGCCAGGTACGCGACTTTGGGAAGTAAAAGTGCTAATAGCAGAAAAACCCTTGGGGGACGGAGTATTCCCAAATATTTGGTATAAACAGGTATGCAACACTCAACAAGAGTATGTTTTTCACCTCTCCGAATCAAGAGCATGGTTTACAAATTGCCTTTTTTCTCTGGAAGAGGGGTAAATTTTACTTATTAAAGCTTGAATGACACTGGAAGAGGATCTTTTGTCCCATTTTCCCTGATTTATGTGTTCCTACTTCAGTTACAAACTCGATTATGTTCCAGGTCCAGTGTAACACCCATTTTCATTGTTTATATGCAAATCTTGCCTTCATAGTTGCCATTATGGAGTTATTTTGTGAATATATATTACACAGTAAAAACATGACGAGTAAACTGGAACAGTGATTATGTAGCAGGTTTTATTTTAACTGAAATGGTCATCCTGTATAAATATGTTTTATAACAAATGTTATGATTACTATTAATATTATTATTGTTAACTGTTAACTAGTTGCTAACTTCCAACTGTTTTACATCAGTCACCTGACAGAACATTCTATTGAAACAATGTGTGCCATATGTTCTGTTGAAAAAAAGTTTTGTCATTTGCTTTAGTACTATTATATTATCATCATTATTATTATCATTCAAATAATATTATTATTATTATTATTATCATTATTAAAAATATTATTATCATCATTGTTATCATTAGAATTTATTGTTATTGTTATCTTTGTGCTTATTGTCTGGAAAATGGTCTTTGTTCATATGGCACACCCCTTTACTAATTTTGTACAACCCCCAAACCCAGTAGGGTGAGAAAAAGGTCCTACCTCCAGATCCAAACATTTTGTCAGATTTATAGCAAGAAAATTTTGTCGTGGTTTCTTGCTCGTATTTCTTCAGTAACAGCATAGCTTCCTCTAGCGAATCAACATATCCGTAGTTTGGGTTTTCAGGGCTCTTAAAGATCTCGTGCCATGTGCTCGCAGGGTTTGAAGAGTCAGCATTTGAAGCACCAGGACCAAGCGAACTGCTTGTTTCCTTCTTCTCCGAGGGTTCATGTTCTAGGTTATCCATAGTGAAAGGGCAGCGCCAAGAGGAAATTAATTAATCTTAACGGAAGTTCCAAACTCGTGAGCACAAATGCATAAAAATACACTGGCGAAAACCCCGGGATTCAAGACTTTCGAAATTGCCCGCGAAAAAACCTGCAGTGTCTCTTGGGTTGGCGGAAAACTATACTTCGTCTATTCGGCAAACATTCGTCGGCCGTTCGGAAATTATCGGAACGTCACTTTCATGTATGGCGCCGATTCCATACTTCAAAATGACCAACACATTTTTTTGTTTTGAGTTGATGATCACAGGTTTTCAAACTCTGTCAGACTCGTATTATTGATTTCATTTTAATATAAAACGACTGTGACACGATTGATTGTTGACAAGTCCATGTAAAAATGTATGAAAACCTGAGCCATTATATTATATTATCCCCTACGTTGAAGTCGTAAAGGTTGTCTCGCTCGGCGAAAGAATGAGACGCATTATTCTTGCTATGGCAATAGCCTATATTTCTGAGAAAAAGTAATGTTTTTTTAGCCCTGGTTTATTGCCATGTTATTGTCTTGAATGAACCCGAAGTGTTGCGACGAACGCTTCCGACGAAGGTTACGAAGATTGGTAATGACGTCACGTCATTCTGAAATATGGAGACGAGTGCTGACCCATTCCAGGAACTCCCGGCATACCAGGCCCACACGGTTGTGACGGCGCAAAGGGAGAACGAGGGGAGACTGGTCCCAAGGGAGAGTCGGGCTCTAAAGGAGAAGCTGGTGCCCAGGCATTTTCAAACTGGAAACAATGTGTTTGGCAAGGGAGTGATGACCGGGACTTTGGATTAATTAAGGTAACACTCTATGTTAATGTTAGTCTTGGGAATCAGTCACTATTGCACAAGTGAAGTATTCGACAGTCAGATCTGTTTGCAGGACATTTTGAGCGGTTTTCAATCGACAGTATTAAAACCCAAACTGGAGAAATCACTCTAGCCAATCACAAAGGACACAGGAAATACAGTGAACCAATCAAAACTCGAAGAAATTGCATGTAGCTGCTGACGCAAACCGCAGGAAAGCGCGTGAGCCACGATTGGTTTTGGTTTCACTTCTGATTGGATGAAAAAAATTGGCGCGACTTTTTTAAGCCAATCGAGTAGTATAGTTGATGTACAGCCAATTACTTTTCAACACTTAAATGAACACCGCTCTAGGTACACCTAAGCTCTGAGATGTAATTTCACTTACTTGTTTTTCCTTCAACTGTGCAGGACTGCATCTTTCAAAAGAAACACGAAGATACTTCCTTACGCGTCTTCTACTCTGGCGCTCTTCGCATCTATATCTGCAAATCCTGTTGCAAGCGTTGGCTTTTTTACTTTCAATGGCGCGGAGTGTAGTGGTCCAATGCCAATTGATGGACTTATTTACATCCGTGAAGGGAGTGACCTCGAACCCCTCCGTGTCCGCCATATTGAAGGCTTCTGTCAGAACATTCCAAAGGGAGGAGTGCGTGTGGAGATCAGCGTCGGAAACTGCGCACGTCACGGAAATGCAGACTTGTCCTGGATCGTGGTGGAAGAAGTACCGCTCCTCAGCCATAAAATGAGAAACATTACAGTCTGACATGCCAGGCTGTTACAAAGCATTCAATTTTGCAGCAGCGAACAAATTGACAGCTGATAGCTTACTTTATACGGTAGCTCAAAACAGATGAAAAATTTTAAAACCTACAATAAGATGCAGTATAGAATTTATTCTTTCCGGAAAAAGAGAAACTTTACCACATGTTAGAAACTTTGTTACTGTGAAGAGGTATTATCATTTCATGATACGTCTCGAATTAACAACTCACTTTTGTTGAATTGTTTTTCTTTGAATAGCTCCTTGGTATCCTGGCCGATATTAAACATATCTTTTAATGTAGAGGCCAGCGTGTCGCTAATTGATTTGTAAATAACCTAAAGTTGCATAAATCGAGAAACGCTACGGAAAACGGCTGAAGAGGTATCTATCCAGCAGGCATAACATGTATATCTTTGAACGAAATGATATCTTTCAGTTCCATGTCTTCTTCATGATAGTTAATACTGAGTCTTCGCTGGTAAATAATAGGGAGCTTAAGCAAACCACGACGACGACGGCAACGAGAACGTCACTAAACAAAAGGCTTAATGAGCAAACATATGCTGTGAACGTGCGTTTTTAATCTTTGTACATTTCTTTGCCGTTCTCCGCAAAACGACAACGTGAAATGAACAAGTTCTGCGTCGTCTATTGAATGTGGACGACGACAGCTAATATTTCGTATTTCCATTTGGAATTGAACGCCGTCGTTGCGTATTTAGCTTCAGCACGGTTTTAGAGCCATTGGCGCACAGAACAGATCTAGACATTCGCCAATTTCGCTTGTAAAATATAAATTCATTTTTTACTAAGCGTCGTCCTTGGCGTCGTCGTCGTCGTCGTCGTTGCTTAAGCTCCCTAATATCACTTCTCGGAACCTTTGTGTGTGCTGATTTAGATTTTAGGCCCGGCCAGGGGGGGGGGGGGGGATAGGGGGAAACCAATATAATTTATATTTTCCCCACAAGATCCCAATATACCTTAAAATCGTAAAATGTGTGATACTTAATACCTAAAATTATTTTAAAACAGAATACTAAATAGCTAAAAATGAATAAGACAGATCTTAGTAGAAGAGAAACTCGTTGTTCACTGCCCTCGTTCGCTTCCTTTGCAGCCGACCAATGTCCGTGGTCATCGAATCTTCGTCACCTTGTTCCTCAAAGTAGTTCTCAGCAAAAGGGTCTTCATCAGCTTATTGCAAGAGGTGGTGTCAGTGGAACCGTTCAACAAGGCCAGGAGCAGGTAATACTCCCCCTCATCTATTTCAATAGTTTCATTGTCAACAACTGTAATGTTGCTTACCTCCCCTTTAATCGCCTCTTTTGGGATGACATGTTCTTCTCCAGAAATAGTAAATAATAGCGGATCGATAACATCCTGAGTGTGACAAAGAGTTCTGACATACCCAGCACTGACACAGTCGTCAATGACATCCTCTAATGGTTTTGTAATGTACAGTGGGCTGCCGGGTTTGTAGCAGAACGCGGTTTGTACATTCGGGAAACTACAACAAAGGTAGACTGAGTAATGACAACGTTATGTGTTGTGCTGGTACCTTGTTGAGCGGGGATGTCTTCATTTAGAAGCACGTCAAAGTCAACTGAATGGCAAGGTGCCTGGCTTGTCTTTCGTTGAAAAGTTCCTTGTGGTATTCTGCCTAACACTCCTGCCGTACTGCTGCGTCCACTGTCGGAGCTCATTCCATTGCTTCTTAGTTAAGCAACCAGACCAAGGCTTTGGTAATTTCGCAAGGTCGCAGAAGTTTACGTCAAAATCGCCTAAAGTAGGCCAAAAGAAGTAGGAGGCCACTGGATTTGTAAAGTACCTGTAGCTTGTACCTGTGACACGTTTTTCAATAATTCGTTCATACATCTGGAAAGCGTAAGCAGACGTCGAGCATCATGGGAGTATCTGTATTACCTCCTCTCATACTGGAAAAGAAGTTTTCAACAAAGAGAGTTAAGAGGCTTTCAACGTCTACGTGTTGAATGAAGTTCGGGTTGAGCTCCATCACCTTTGTCTTTAGTCTTGAGAGGCCTTCCAAGATCATCTTCACGGAGTTTCAGGGTGGTGGCAGATAATGTCCCTTCTGGTCCCTGGGTCTGGGAAGTTGAGCCTTTGATGCCTTGAACTTTTAATGAGGCTTCTTCGTGAAAGCATAGCACAGCACTGCTGGACACGGATAACTGTCTTATCGTAACTTAATCTTGTTTTTGTTCCCAGTCAGATTGGAGGCTGACAGAAAGAGCCAGAGATTTTGCAAGTATTTGATTAGTGCTTGAACACTGGATCCTTCTCGCAAAAAATGAAAAATGAATTATAAATTTCTGTATCATATACCGAGTACCTAAAATTCAGGAAAAACTAAATACTTTATACCCGAACTTTGACCAAAAAATACCATATACCTGAAATAAAAAGGCCCAAGATACCGTATACCCAAAACCCCTGGCCAGGCCTGAGATTTCGACACCAGAGAGGCAGTGGCGGATCTATACGTCACTGTAAAGCATCAAAAAAGGTCGGTACACACGATGGGACTAGTCCCTAGGGCTGGCCCCTGCGACTGGCCCCAACTTTAGTCCTTGCGACTAGTCCTAAGAATTCAAACCAGTTAAAATTTTTTGGACAAGTCCCTGCGACTTGTTGCACAAAACGCTTCATGTGAACTGTTCGTGGGACTAGTCCCTGCGACCAGTCCCTTCGTGTAAACTCTTCAGGGAACTAGTCGCAGGGACTAGTACCCTCGTGTGTGCCGACCTTCATTTTGTATGAATCATCCCTACATCCCTTGCTAGCTATTGTTACAGGTGTGGCAAAAGAGTTACTCTTAGCTTCGAAATCAATCATTCAATAGTGTATTAACCCTTTACTGGTAGACCGGAAAACGATTCAATCATTAAATTAAATTCATGATCAACTAGTGCTGACTGCCTCGCGAAGCTCAGCCCAAAAAAGCCGTCACGTAAAAAATATGAAATCGCTTGCGCACTCAAAGGACCTGAGAGCGTGCTACGGATAACTTAATCAACCCCAAGCAAACAACGAAAAAGTCACCTCGACTCGGGTATGTCTCCCTGAAATTAAAATCTAGAGGCAACTATCGAAAAGTACCGAAAGTTCGCGATCTGCGAGATCTTTTGTCAAGAAGAAAGTTACGGAACGAGCAACATCATAGCCAAATTTCGTATCTAAAACGTGGGAAAACAAATCTGTCGATAACCCAGTTTGAACATTTTCGTGATCAATAGTGAATTTTAATTAATCTAGCGCCAAAGTCAATATTGTGTCTAAATCTGAAGTCCATCACAAATCCTCATGAGTCGAGTTTACTTTTTTACTTCTTTATTTTTAATTGTGTCGCTAAGCTAAGCTAGACTCCATGACAATAGGCTTTAGTTTGTTCAGCAGATTAACAGGAACAGCAAATGTTCAATGGGATGGATGTACCGTCGGTCAATAACCCAATTAGAAACCTGTTGACAAAGGCATCATGTCTGGGCATTATATCCATTATCTTACGGATGACTGATTTTTTACAAAGACATTTTGAATGGCCAGTGAAATTTAAAAAAGAGTTAGCAGCCAAAGACTGCTATGCTCGAGGTACTCAACTCCCGGCAGTCACCCGGAAGTGAAATATCGTTTTACTGAAGGTAGCCAAATTTATTAATCCGCCTCGCTGTTTCGCCAAAGCTCAATTTATGAAAGGTACTACTTCGTATTATTAAAAAAGCTGAATATAGTCTCTATAAAAAGAAGCGGCAGTCTTTGCACAGTGAGAAATATCAGGGAAAAATATCAGCTGAAATAAAATGAATTAGAATTTCAAATATTTTGTCAGATTACAAACTTGTTTTTACGAAGTTAACATAATAATCATTACACAAACAAACCAAAGGCTTGCTAGTTTGGAAAAAAAAAATATTTTCACTGCAATTTTAAACAGGGACACTGAGTAAGTATTGAAGAAAGCAGCAACCAGTTACTTTATTTTCTCCTTACTTTGATGTTAAATGCTTACACCTGATAATCTGTATTTGCTCTACCGGTTAATACATATTCTTTCCTCTTATTACTTTCCTTCACGGGTAAGTGATTGTGAGACTTCAATCGAGTCTAACACACCTCAAAAGGAGAAAACCGTGACTCAAATTGCTGATCGAATAACTGAAACTGATAACGGCATTAAAAACTCAAACTGCTCCGAATTCTTGCTGAAAAGCGGGTTTCGATCATTTCACTGATAAGACAAATCAAAATCATACATTACAGGTGATCTATACGTGAAGCTTGCCTAATCTAAAATTTCACGAAAATCTCAGTTTAAAAAACTCCGAAAGTTTCTGAGCACACAGATTCTGATTAGAATTGGTCAATGTAGTAAGAAACTATAAAAGCCCAAGCTTCTCTAAAGCTGAAAGGTATTACTGATGGGTATAGTTAGTTCACCTGGTGAAAGCTACTGGTTTCCTGCACCTTTAGCATCAGGTTTTTCATGGGAAACTGCAAACCGCAAACCGCAAAATGTCACGTGACC
>JAEMPF020021151.1:0-5000 GCA_022496165.2 Catalaphyllia jardinei
TAAATTGGAAAATTTACTGCGAGGATCATACTTCACTTGTATCTATAACCGCAGTTCAAATATGAATTATTTCATATACACTTTACATCATTTCGCTCCTTACGGGAGATATGAACTCAATAAATTGACCTTGCTCCCAATGTGTGGCTTCATAGCTCAGTTGGTAGAGCATCGCACCGGTATCGCGGAGGTCATGGGTTCGAATCCCGTTGAAGCCCTGATTTTTTTTTTTTTTAGATTTAGATTTTTTTTAGATTCTACCACTTTCCTTTCTTATCACGAGTTTGAAAAACTTTTCGGCATTAAATCAAATTTTCTGGCTTTTCAAGGCCTTATATCCGCATAAAATCTCTAAAACAATTAAATAGTGATTGTTCTCTAATTAAGAACAAAAAGTGTGAAGATTTTCATGACCGTTTCTTGAAAACTGAAAAGGCCAACAAAGTAGTCTACGAGAGGCTAGTTCGTATTAAAAAACAGTGTCCTACCCGAAGTCAAGAAAAATGGATTGATGACTGCGAGCTCGAGAACGACGTAGCAGTTGACTGGAAGTCGGTTTACCGACTTCCTTTTAGTTGTACTAAAATAACTGAATTAATCACTTTTCAATTCAAACTACTGCATCGGCGACTGGCAACAAATGATTTTCTAAGGAAAATAGGTATCAAAAATAACGATAGATGTACCTTTTGTGAAGTTGAATTAGAAAACTTAACTCACCTGTTTTGGTTTTGTACCATCACTTCAAGCTTTTGGCAAAAGTTTAAGCAATGGCTGATAAATGACAAAAACTTTACAACAATAAAGGATATATGGACCTTACTTTTTCAGTCATAATTGGTTTGAGACCCAATGCTTTCAAAACCAAAAAAATACATCTCTATTTTTTAATCGCAAGATATTTCATCTGGATTTGTCGAATACGAGATAGGGACCCCAGTTTAGAATATTTCTCTTCCTTCGTAACCTCCTTCGATGTCTCGTAAATTGTCTCGCACCTCTTTTCACTTTTCATTCTCATTTGATATCAAAAGCCTTCAGTTGGTGAAAATCAAAATCCATGTAGATGCATACTTTTATTTTCCTTTTTGTTTCATTTAAGGTTTCCTTTAGCTCTTCTAGTTAATAATTAACAATTATTCGCCGAAGGCGAAGTGAATATTTAGTAAATAAACCCCTTCAGGCGGCTGGTATGTCGGCTGATAATGTCCGCGGCTGAAAGATTGTCCGAAAAATGAACATTTGGCCAAGAAGCGAAGCTTCGAGGGCAAATGTGAGATTTTGAGGACAATCTCTCAGCCAAGGACATTATCAGTCGACATACCAGAAAGGGGTTTATTTATTTTATAACCCTCCCATTAATTTTCATTTCGCAATAAACCGCTCTTAAACATGGTAAAAAAGCCAGTTGCGATCTGATGGCGAATGCGCGTGATTGACGTGAGGGGGCAAAGTAAATTTGATTGGTTTAACTAACTTTATTTCCACTGGAAATATTGGACCAAATTTGACAAGCTGTCATGTGAAATTAATTCTCGTAACGCCCCTTAGATGAAAAACTCGAAAACCTGGCGCGTTTGGTTCATATATTCTGACGAACTGTTCAAAAACTTGACTAGAAAAGAATGTGTTTCATTCTCAGAATTCAATTCATCTGCGAAACACAGAATGTGTAAAATCTGTAGCACTTGAAAGTGGACTCATTTTTCGTCGCTCTCTCGCTTACTTCAGCCATTTTGTTGTTGTTTTGAGCTATAGGTCACCGGGTTTCATCTCGCGTTGGTTTTCACGGCCTCTCTTTCCGAAGTAGAGAATCGTGTCAAAACATGCCACATTTGAAAAACTTTCTGGAGCATTCAGACCCAGCTGATTTGCTGCAAAGGGGAATTCAAGGTCTTCGCTGGAAATTGGACGCTTGAGCTTTGTGAAAGAAATCGATCTCTGTCGCGCAAGATCATTCAGTGATGGATCTAGAGCTTCGTTTGCCGGCTAGAATACTTACCCCGAATAATGGAAAACGGCTTTCTTTGAAGGGAACCAGAAAAAAATTCTGTCCAGCCCGGAACGAATTGGCTTTCACAGTGTTGCGACTGTATGGTTTTCCTTCCCATGACTTCTCTGGCTTCTGCGTAAACAAAGATTTCAACATGGTTGACAAACCTGACGGCTCCATGATTTCAAGTGGGACTGGAATTTTTCTCACCTTCCTCCACGCTACAGTCGGACGTGAACGGTTGGTTTATTTTATAGTTAGTTATCACATTGTATTAAATGTATTTATCATCGGTTACGTAACCTTTTCTTTGGGGTGTTACATGGTATGCTGTTCTGTTGCTTCATTAGCGGTAGGCTATATATATTTGAGTTGTTCTCATTTATATTCATTCGCGTCTTACGACCGTTCCTACGCCCTCAAAATTATGTCCGATGTTGAAGACGTTACTCCAGCGAACACAGATTTTCCCAGCAGCGACGTTTTGCTGTCTTCGCTTCCTAAACAACCTTTGTCTCAATCTCTCGAAGCTTCAGTACCATTCCAGTCTTCAGAATCCAGTGATATAGCGTCCGCGTTCTCTCTATTTGAGGATTATTTCGACAAGAAGTTGGGCGCCTTGAAGCGCGATATTCAAGACGAGTCGTGCAGTAATACCGATTCTGTGGCCAAAAAGCTTAAAGAAGAATCCAAGATCACGTTTAGATTCGAAGGTAATAAGAAACAGTTTCAATTCAACTCCGACCTTGCAGAAAAGGTGAAGTCGGCGCCAGTTGCTCTCGGGAAAAGAAAATTAGACCTTGTTAAAACTTTACTGGAAGAACTAGACTCTGACATTAAGAAGCGCAACAAGCTTATCAGACTGGCAGACAAGTCCGCCGCCGGTTGGGATTTGGTGAACGAGTATTTATCAGACGAGCTGGCTAGCGGGTCCGAGGACGAAAAGCGTATCCGCCGTGCCGAGCAGAGGGCCCTTCGTAAACGCAACCAACGCCAACAGAAAGCGAAGCCATCAAAGCAATGTTATTCACAACCCCAATCTTCGACCACAACCACCGCGTTTGCTGACCAACATTCATCATCCTCCAGACCTATTTCTCGTACTTTTGGCACTTTCAGAAAACCAAGACCAAGAGATATTTGTTTCGCCTGCGGCCAGCAAGGTCATTGGAGATCTCAGTGTCAAGTTAATCCTCTAACCAGATCTTCGAGCTCGGGGCAGTCCTTTCCTAGTTCTTCTGGTTTTTCGGGCATTGGAGGTAAATAGGACCACAGGATTAAAAACTTGTTCTCCAAGGTTAGATATTAGCTTTAGTCAATTTATTAGATATGTATCCTTCTTATTTGGAGTATTTCAGGGAAAGGGACTCTATTTCTTTAGTTGATTTCGATTACTATCGCAATCTATTTGAATTTGAACAGAATTCCGCATTGCCAGTACTAAAGGGTAGACTTAGGTCCTGTTTAAGTTATTGGCACACTATTGGTGCCAATAGTTTTGTTATCGATACTATCAAATTCGGTTATCGGATTCCATTTATTAGTACACCTTGTCAGGCGCGTTTTCCTAACAATCAGTCAGCTCTCAATAATGCGACTTTCGTGGAGTCGGCTATCGCTGAATTAGTCCACACTCACGCCGTCGTTGAGTTACCCTTTATTCCACACGTCGTTAATCCGCTCTCTGTCTCAATACAGTCTTCAGGCAAGAAGAGGCTTATTCTGGACTTACGTCATGTCAATCATTTCGTTTGGAAACAGAAGTTTAAGTGTCAAATTGAAGAGTTTTATTATCATATGTTAATAAGGGCGACTACCTTTTCAGTTTCGATCTCAAGTCTGGATATCACCATATTGATATTTTTCCGGATCACCAAACTTTTCTAGGTTTCTCCTGGGTTTTTTCTGGTACCGCTCGGTATTTTTGTTTTGCATCACTTCCGTTCGGTCTAAGCTCAGCCCCATATGTCTTTACCAACTGTGTCAGACCACTCGTTAAGTTTTGGAGGTCCAACGGGATTAAAATTGTTGCGTTCCTCGACGATGGGTGCGGAAAAGGGGACTCACTGCCTATGGCCAAGGAAAATTCATTGTTTGTGCAATCATCCTTAAGCAGTGCGGGGTTTGTTGCCAATTCCGCCAAATCACTATGGAACCCCACTCAGATGCTTGTTTGGTTGGGTTTAAACTGGGACTTAGTTATCGGTACCATTTCTATTACCGATATTCGTATTTGCAAATTTGTCGCTCGGATTGACAAATTTCTTCTATCCGCACCTTATGTTACGGCTCGGGATTGTGCTGTTATCGCAGGTCATGTTATGTCCATGTCGCCAGTTTTGGGCAACCTGACTCGCCTCAAAACCCGTTTCCTTTACAAGGTCATAGAATCCTGCCGTAGTTGGGATTCCCGTTTTAATATCGGGCTTCATAATGATTGCCTCTGAAATATTTTTCTGGAAAAACAATATCGTTAGTCTTAATACGAGAGCTATTTTGCCTTATAATGCTCCCCTTTTGTTTAGCTATTCGGACGCTAGCAACGTCGCCTGCGGGACTTTCGTTGTGGGCACTAATGAGGTGTCCCATTGTATGTGGACTGCTTGCGAAGCAGTTAAGAGCTCTACCTGGAGAGAACTTAGGGCTATACAATTTGCCTTAAGTGCGTTCAAAGACTCGGTTCGGGGTAAGTGTGTAAAGTGGCATTCTGACAGCCAAGGGGCCGTTCGTGTTGTGGAGATAGGGAGTCCTAGTGCAGAATTGCACTCTATTGCGCTTAATATTTCCTATTTTTGTCGAACTTACAATATCACACTTCTTCCCCAGTGAGTTCCCAGGGAACTTAATGCTTGCGCTGATGCGATTAGCCACATTGTAGACTTCGATGATTGGCATACAACCCCCGAGTTCTTTACACACTTGGACCGCCTTTGGGGCCCGCATACAGTCGACAGGTTCGCGAATGCGGCCAAAGCCCATTTTCCCAGATTCAATTCTAGGTTTCGCG
>JAEMPF020021151.1:12500-18936 GCA_022496165.2 Catalaphyllia jardinei
AAACGAAGTGGTACCGACTAGAGGTGCATTTTAGCATTTTCAGATATGACTTATGGGATGTCGTTCAGTACTGAAAAGAATAAGAAATGTCCAGATATCCCATCAGTTTGTAAAAATATGTGAATTTGTCTGTAATTAATTGCACTGTTCAAAGCTCGTCAAAAATCTGTCCCTCGCGTCGTATTTTTAACTCTCTTCTCGGTGTTGTCATAACATTATCAAAGTAACTGTGCATCATGCACGAGACGATAGCCGAGTGGATCCGCAGACTACTTTGTTGTGACGAAATTCATTGTCAATAACAGGACAGAGGCATGAAAAACTGACGTCAATTATTTTTTTTTTACGATAACAATTTGTCAAATTGTCTGTAACTCGTTGCCGCATCGTATAAATCATAAATTCATGTGTTAGTCTGCTTATTGACCATAAAAGTTAGTCAATAAGCGCGCGAGAATTTCTGCAGTTACCGTAAAAACCCTGTTTGTTCACATTTCCAAAGACCCACCAGAAAAGATTTGAAAATAAGACGCGCCCTGGTGTATTTTTCACTAACTTCAAGGTGTTTGGAAATATGGTTAAACACTGTCTTGTGTGCTAGTACGTCATCGGATTCGAAAATATCCGGATTTACCCTTCACACGTGGACAGGTGAATCCAGATATTTTCAAATCCGATGACGTAGCAAATTCGTGTCCAGTCTCTTAACGAACAATAAACCAATATGGCGGCACAACAGTAACCACAGAGCATTTTTGCTGCCATTATCGCGCGCTTTATCGCGCATGCTCTGAACACATTTCATTGCAGAGGAGCCCTGGGTACTTAAGTGAATCTGGATACCATCGAGTGCATGTGGACAGGCAAATTGTCTTCGAATACGCTACGCGTGGACGGGGGAAATGTTTAAATGCGATAAGAAAAAGTTGCGGATTGAAAAATATCAGGTTACTTGTGGACTGGGCCTTAAAAATCTATGCTAATTAAGAACAGATATTCAAATTCAGAATATGATAGCAATTTACCAACTAGATTGTCTTCATTTTAGCCTTTATAGAAGTGCAAATATACAGGAAGAGAAAAAAAGAGGAAAAAAAAAAACGCTTTAAAATTGTTGGAAGCACTGACGCCGTTACAAGTAAACAAGCCGAACATACCTTAACTTTCCTTAAGAAATATCTGATCTTTTTTGTTATGTCTTGGAAAGTAGGCCTCATCAAGGGGTTCTCCATCCAACAGCTTTGCATGAGTGCATATCTAAAAGGATAACAATTTTACATAACATCATGTCATATTATTTGATATGATAAGACATGGCATTGCACTAAATGACATTGCATTACAATACATTAGTTTGGAAGAAAAAAAAATGTGGTCGGGGAACATGTACGCATGCGTGTGTTTCCACCACTTCCTATAAACTTCCTATACGCGCTTTCTTATAGGCCGGGTGTTATAGATAATATTTAAAAATTATTCCACTCGCCTGTTGCTGCAGAATACTAAACTTACAGTTCTTCGGTGCAGTGGTCGGGGCGAGGCATCCGTCTTCCCGACGATAGAAAACTTTTAAGAGCCCATGGTGTTGCTATACCAGGGTAGGGTAGCTCACCTGAAGATGAATTAAGGTTTAAATACGATACGTGGGAAAACCACATATTTTGTAAAACGGTAGACTTCAGGACCACACATAGTATACCATTTGGAAGATATTATTTGTGAGATACCCTAAATCTTACTAACAGCCATAGAGGAAGCCTCAGCTTGACTTGAAAAGCATTCAAAACGTAAAAAGAAAAGCATTAAAAAATCATCTCACTCCTTTTATAGTTGTGGTATACCCTAAACAATTTAAACGATAGAATGTTTCTGCCGAGGAATTATCGGCTGATAGTTGCCCCGCAAAAAAATTTATGTTGTTAAAACAAATATGCTAGTTTTTCCAAGGGGCAACTATCAGACCCACAGTTCCTTTATTCATCACTATTTTTTTTGTGTGTGCCAGTTCAAAAATTATATTGAATTATTTTCAACTTTTTGAAATGAAAGCCGTGAAAGCCAAGTACAATTTTTTAAGAAAAAACAAACAAACAAACAACCCTCCTCCTTTTTAATTCAATTTCAAACTGGTTATTTTCAGTGAGCCCGCTTGTTTTTTCACGGACGCCTACTATTCATCCGGGTATTTTCCTCGAACGAGCACTTTGGGTTGATAGTATCTCTCCGCGGATGAACACCATCACTATATCGAATCAGGCAAACTCAAGTTTAGTCGCGAACTATAAGGGCTGATTGTTTCTACACAAATGAACACTATCGCCACTTGATCAATTTAAGGTTACAGTATACCTTCAGATCGATAATTTTCCTCAAATCTGGATTTTTGGGTCAAAATATTGGTCGAAGTGTGATCTTTAATTTTTAAAAATATATTGAAAAAGACTAAATATTGGCGGGGAAATAGAGATTTCACGTTTCCGCCGGAAGTAAAAGTTCATCTCTTGATTGACAGTCCTATGATGTTAAATGCAATCAACCGACACGATATTCGTGGGGGTTGATCAGCCACCAAGCATTTACCTTGGTATATTTCTGTTAGGTGGACCCGAGTTCGAAGGAGCGAACCAAAAATGAAAATACGGCAATGAGCAAAAAAGCGACAGTTGGCCGAAGGTTGAAGCTACGGCTATGGGATCAGGCTGACAAAAGCCGGATTGAGTCGAGAGCTCAGAAAGGCGCTGTAATGATAGTATATGTTCTTTCTGGCTGGCTTACCTCTTCTTATCCAATGATCCGACGTGCTTTTCTCTTACATATCACGTAAGGAGTTTCCGTCGAATCTGTCATAAATAAACGAAGAAATTCTTTCCGTTTCGCATGACGGAATGGCTCGATTGCTGGAGGGATCGGATGTTTGTTCATACTACAAATACGGCAGTGATATTGGACTTGAAAGGCCTTGTTATCAATAAAAAATTATTTGTATCAACATATCAATATTATTGTCAAGGGAGAAAGTGAAACAAGCCCGATTTCTGAAATCGTCATAATCATTCTCTCCTAAAATTTATCGGTTCATTTGAAGCTGCTTCCTTTTACTTTTACAAACTTGTTTTTCCCGCCTAGCCGCTTTAGTTTGCTTTCTAGCGGTGGTTCCCTTTCTTGCCTTCCCCAATTTGCTCCAACAGCTTCAAGAAAAAACGAGAAGCAAAAACATTCTCTCCGCTTTGAGTGCAATGCAAAACACTGAGGTTGATTGAATTTCACAAGAAGGCAAACTGAAGTAAACTTCCAAGCTCTGATTGGCTCAGTTATCTGAGAAGCCAGTTGACTGTGTTTGTGGGCGGAGTTTGTTTGCGAAGCAAGCAAATTTTTTAAGCGCTGCTTGCTCAAAACAATATTTTCACTAGAAGAAGACGCTACAAGTCAAAGGGAAATTGTTCGATTGCGCTATTTTCAACAAATCATATAGTGTCTAACTTAAGAGTTAAATAATTTACTAATTCAAGATTTAAATCTATTCATTATGGAAACATTCCCTTCGGTATTTAGGACCTGTGCTATGGGCTAAGCTACCCTCCCGTATTAGGACTTTGCATTCACTAGCGGGTTTTAAGAGGGTAGTTAGAGGACTAGATTTGGAAATGTTAATAAATGACTCAGATTATTCCTCTCCCCCCCCCTCCCCCGTCTTTTATCGTCTGGGAATCAAGGTGCCCTGGCCTTAACGTAAATTATTCGTATATTAATATTTGGCTATTTATTATTTTATTCAAATTATTTTGTTGTGTCCTTACTTAGTGGTTTTATTACTGCTAGTTTTATAATTGACACATGAATAAAGTTATTATTATTATTTATAAATTTGTACAGTAGCTAGTTTAGCATTTAGCAATTACGATAACTCCATATTTTTTTAATCCAATTTTGATGGCTTGACAGTGCAAACCACCATAAGAGTTCAGGTGTATTCTTTTTTCCATAGTCCAGTCAATTAATGGCAAATGGATTATGCACTGGCGGGAAGGGTCTTAGCACGAGCCCTACCTGGGGCCATATTCTTTCGTGTTCTTGGGTCACACGTGCCTCTCGTAGTAACCCTGCAATGGACTAGCATCCCATCCAGCGGCGAAGTAGAGATAAACGTTCGCCGGATGGGTCAATTGGCTCGAACGGATACTTAAAACCTCTCTTTATCGGCTAACCTAGTCAAAGCTGAAGGGCAAATGAAATGAAACGCTACAAAAATGAAAAGGAAATGGAGCAGTTTCGATGCATTAAAATCTAGACTAAACAAAGAGACCTCAGTACGAGCGAGGCTCTATTGGATAACTTCAGAGTTTGTGGGACTTATTCCACCGAGCCTCGTGCTGAGGTCTATTGTCAGGGTGAATTTTGATATATCGAAATCGGTCTATTTAAGATTCCTCTGAGTTAGCTTAATCGTGCTTTGAACATCCTGGCGCAAATAAATGCTAGGTAGCTAGAAACATAAGGATAATTCATCAACTTTTATTAGCTCATGGCCACACTGTGATTTTTTTGCCAACTTACCACCCTGGGTGTACGAGCCAACCAAGTTCAATATATTAGGATGCCTTCCAGCCTGCTTCAACATCTGTATTTCACTGAGTAGGGCAGCTTTCTCGTTGTTATCAGCCGTGTCTATGTATCCACACAAAAGAAAGGTCATAACCACTCACCATTCTCAACTAGACTATTTCCGAGTCACCTGTACCGGTATCAAAACAAGTGTTTGTGCGTAACCATTCATGTGGAAATGTGTGCCTCCCGTGCACGAGGACTCGTTTTGAAACAGAAGCACAAGGTACCAAGGAAATGGTTTATTTAAGATTTATTGTAGTGGTATCCAGATAGCGAAATACATGATGTGTTTAAGAGCACTTAGGTGATCTTAATTTTGATGCCTTTTTCAGAAATATTTAAAGTTAAGGTACGTTTACTTCGCACAATCTGATCATCTGGGTGAGGGTAGTTCTGAAAAGAACCGTTAATGTTGACTGACTTTTGGAAAACTTGAACGGAAGTTATCTTCAGAGTCAAGTCTAGTCAAGTCTGGTCAAGTCTGGTCCGTTGAAACTGATTGGTCCTTTGAGGCTTGATGGTATAGATTAAAAATATGTAAAAAATAGTCATGAGAACCAGACAATTTTGTCTTGTGCTGATTGAGATGCAGTATGACCAACGCAAGGAATGAATTCACCGTCCTATATACACACCTTTCACCTGTTTCACTGCTACATCGATGACTTTGGTATCCTTATCACGATAGCGTCCTTTATAAACGATTCCAAACTCCCCTTCTCCAAGCACTTCATCTTGGACCTCAAGTCTTTTTAAATCGATTTCATAGTCTTCCTCGATCTCTTGGAAATTGACAGAAAAGCATTCATTATATTTTTTGCCCTCTTTAGTTCCTCTTGTTGGCTTTGGAGGTCTGGGAGGTGCAGCTTCAAAGTCCGGTGTTGACAGCAACTCTCTAACCTTTGGGGGCTCCAAAGGTGAAAAATCAACACCTAAAACTTTGAGCATTGGCTTTGTTTCAGCTTCAGTTTCACTCATGGAACAACTCGAAGGCAAGGACCAAGGTTCCTTTCCAGTCTCGTGCAATACTGCAATAAGACCAGTGTTCTTTTCAATATCCAAGGGGATGCCTTGTCCTTCAAGGCAGTTGCCTCTTCTTCCCTTATTTCGCGTCTGATAATTAGGATTCTGACTTTCTGAGTGCAACATACGCAAACATGTCACACTGTCTTCTGAATTTTCTTCCATTCTTTGACCCTCCTTTTTTATGTGTGGTATCCGAGGCAATGGTCTTGTTTGAGGAGGCTTCTTGACGGGACTTTCAGCACCAGATGTACCCAATAAGAGGTGTTCATCAGAACTGTGACCTGACAACGAAACTTCGTTGTGTTCTTGGGGTGATGGGTTGCTGTCGATATAATCGTAGATGGCTTCGAGTTGGTCTTCCTCTTCTCTCACGGCTTTCTCATGGTTTGTGTTGTCGTATGTCTAGAAAAAATAGTAAAAATACGTCATTGCACGTGTTGAAAACTATTCTCTTCCACGGAAGGAAAATGTGAAACAAAACATGCAGACTATGGACCAAGAAGAAGAAGAAGAAGAAGAAGAAGAAGTTGTGTTCTGGTTTAGCATGCCCACCAGAGAGAGGAAGTGTCCAGCCCAGCCACAGCAGATGCATAACGATCTCGCACAGTTATGGCCGCGACCTGGAGCCCATCACCAGAGCCTCCATCTCCCAAACAAACCCGTATCTTTCAATTTTTAGAAACTTTTTTTCTGAAAATAGGAAGATACGCGCAAAGGTTAACTCAAGGATATATGGGAGATGGAGGCTCCGGTTGATTGGCTCCTGCCTGAAAGCGGCTAAGTCCGGACACTCCGTAACTCTACT
>JAEMPF020021152.1:0-18486 GCA_022496165.2 Catalaphyllia jardinei
TGGTGGTTTTCTTGTTGATGATACAATAATTTTCAATGTCTATGTTGACAGTCATTTCGTCATGAAAACATTTGACAGTGATAAAATTGATGGTAAATACACCAAATCAATCATTCCATTCACAACTGATGGAAGAGCTGGAGTAGATGATGGGATAAGATTTCAACTTAGATATTATGGTTCTCAATACAATAAAAACATTAAATTTCTGTTTTATTCAAGAGTGGTGAAGGGTAAATACTCAACAATTTTCGACCATACTATTTTTAATGTCCGTGATGTTGTTGATAATCATATAATTCTCTATTTTGAGAATTTAAATCTCAATGGTAATCTTATTGATGGTTTAGGTGATCCTGTAGCATACGATAATGCTGCTAATAAGAAGTACGTTGACATTGAAATAGCAAAAGTCCATATAGATACTACACCATTACTTCCCAGAGATGGAAGCAGACCAATGTTTGGAGATCTAAATATGGAAAACAATTATATTCTCAATGTTAACAATGTCTCTGATCATCAACCAGATGATGAATATAGTGTTATAATAAAAGATTTGAGAAGTGTTGTTAATAAAGGATATTTGAACTCAAATTTTATAAAGTTAAAAGATAAAGATGGAAAACAATACTTTGATCTTAATCAAAATATAATAAAAAATTGTGAACCTTATTATGATGGTATTTTTGATGATAACAGTTTAGTCAGCAAAGCATTTGTCGATTCTCAAATTGCTAAAATACCACATGCTGCAAATACAGACAAATTGATTAATGTTGATGGCACAGTAGCAATGAATGCAGATTTTAATGTTGGTGGACATTTCATTGATAATGTTAAAACAATTGTTGAAGACGATGGAGAAAATCCAAATTATGATCAAATAAAGCATAAAGCTGTTAATTTTGCACTTTTAAAAAGTACACGAGACTATTTAGTCCGTTTCATTTCTGAGATAGATTACTTATTAACAGATGGAAGTGAAGCAATGACTGGAAATTTAGATATGGGAAATCAAAATATAATTAATTTGAAAGAAGCAGAAGATCACCAAGCCACATATGCTGCTAATGTAAAATTTGTCGCTAATGCAATTGTTGATAATAATACAGTTATAAACGGTATAATTGATAAGAAAATTAAAGAATCAGAAGAGAATTCAATTGAGTCCATTGAAAAAGAAAATGTATTCAAAAGAGTGATGGACAATGATGAGTTCAAAGAAGATGATGATGACATTCATAAAATTGGAGTTCAGAATAAAGATTTTCATTCAGTGAATAAAAAAGCTTATGAATTCAAAATTGATTATGATTCAAGTATAGGTTATTATAGTACCAGACTATCAATTGATTTGGTATATTTACCAAAAGGTTCTTACACAATGGTTTATGAAATGTATGTTGAAGATGGTATTACAATTGATGAGATAAATGCATCAAGTGGAACTCTCTCTGTAGGAAAGATTAATTCCAAAATAGATAGAACAAATACAAGAAGTATAATACATTTTTCTAAATATATAATCTTTCCCAGTTTGGATGATTTAGATATTGATATTAGACTAAAGGGTAAAACAGATCCACAAACTACTATTTATGTTGTTGTTTATGGTGTTAAAGGTCAAGTCAATAATGTATCAGTAAATCTTTGGGATCGTCTTTATTATTATGACAATGATTACATCAAATATGAGGTACCAATCGATATGAAGTCTAAAAAGATAGTAAACCTTGCAGATGGTACTGCAGATAATGATGCTGTCAATAAAAAACAATTGGATTTATTAGATAAGAAATATAAATATTTCACATTTGTTGAACACTTAAACCATAACAATGAAATGACCGTCAAATTCCCACAAATTAATATATGGAAACCATCAATATCATTTCCATTTGAATTAGTTCCAAACAATAATACAAAATTAAGGATAAAACTTGATGGCTGGTATCATATCATTTATACTGATAATTCTAAATATGGGGGACATTTTCAAATTCATGATGATACTAATAATGTTATTCTTTTCAGTAATTTTCTGGTTTATACTAATTCTTTTACACAATTTATCATTAATTCTATATTCAAAATTGATAAAAATCAGGCATTATGTTGAAATAATATTAAAGAATAGTCCAATAATCATTAATAATAAAAGTCCCAAATTAGAAGGTTTAAATCAAAGTACTTTTTTCATAAAGTATATGGGTCCATGAATATAAATATATAAACTAATATATATGAAAGAGTCACTAAAAAGTATTTACACTTTGAACGGTATAATTCACAATAAAGGGCCATTGAAAAGTATATTCAACTGGAATCACATTTCAGATGAACTAACAAAAGAACAGGTAAATGAATTAAAATCTTACTATCGCGCATATCATAAAAAGTGTTGGGCTCACAAACAAGCATTGAAACGTTTCAAAAAATGGAAATTATTAGGCAACTCATTGCCCATCATATTTGCATCTGGAGGTTTAGCAAGCAGCATAGCAACTGGTGGCATCAGTTTGATTGCAATCAGTACAGCAGCACTTTTGATTCAGGGTTGGATGTCACATAAAAACCTTGATCTTAAGATCCAAAATTGTACTTACGCTTACCAAAGCTATCAACATCTTCTGAATGAAATAAGGGATATGATGAGAAGTGGAAATTACAATTCATGTCTTCATAATACAATGAAGAACATTGATGATTATGTGACAGACAACAGTCCTATTATTGATAAGTATCTTAGTAAATATGATAAAAAATTCACTTGTTAATTATCAACTGGATTCTATCACCTTTCAACAACAGAACCTTTTCCCAATATTGTTTATAATATTTCAATGTCCTCTTGGACTTCGTAACATTGATATCTTTGTTAGGAAGCCCGAGCATCTCTAATAATTGCTTTATAATAAATTTAATACTAATCATCCGTTTACGCTCATCATTAACCTTATGAAAAACACTATCAATCTCAATGAATACTTTATGGATCTTCTCTATTTGTTGAAAAGTCAATTGAATATTAGTCTTAAAATATATACTATTTATCACATTCTCAATATGGTATTTTCGATGATATATTGGTTTTTGTTGTATCAAATACATTTTGTCATAGAAGTCAAAGTTCTCTGTTGCAAAATCATAACCATGAACTAAACTACAATTCATACAGGTATTCATACCATTTACAGTTTCTACATCTTGTTCACTACAACATTGATCAACTGCTTTAGTAATTGTTGTTAATTGTTTATCACAGAATAGACACATCGTTTCACCATCATTAATAAATTCATCATGGATAACAGTGTTGCAAGTCATTTAATATATAAAAATAAAATATATTATAAATATATAAATGAATTTAATTTGTGAAAACTATATAGAACTAAGAGCAAATCACAAAATCGAAATATTAGAAAAAGAAACTCTCTTCGGGATATATGAAATAATAGACAGAATGTATAAACCTGCCATAAAAGATCACATGCATGCAATTGAGTGTTATCATGATGAAGATCTCGATAAAGTAAAAAGTGAACAAGAATTTGAAAAAATATACAGCAAAGAATTTCATTCAATGTTTCAACATATAGCTGAAGATTTTCAATGGAGATTGGAAGCTTTAAAAAATGAATTAATAGAAAGACTAGATATACAATCACCAACAATTGAAGAAGAAACTGAATCAAAAACAGAATCAGAAAGTGAGTCAGAAAGTGAGTCAGAACGTAAGTCAGAAAGAAAGTCAAAAAGTAAGTTAAAAATCATAGGTCCAAAGATATCAATAGACAAATTGATAGAATTAAACGACTAAATTGAAAGTTAGCTTATAGTTACTACAAATCTCAAATTTTGTTTTATTGGAAAAAATTCTTTACTTTTCATGGTCATCTCATAAGTTCCACAATCCTGAATATGTTTCAATATACATTTATACATCAAACAAAACTCACCACCGCACTGACATTTTATATAATATGTTTTGCATTTCTCTTTACAAATATCACATTTTTTTTGTTTTAAATAGATTCATTATATATTATAAATAGAAAATAATTTATATTTTTCCCAATAATGATTCAAGGTTTTTGTTCCAGACTGATGTCCCGGGTTTTGGTCTGGATAAAAATTGGATTTCAATATTTATTTCTTTAGTTTTTATTATTTTGTTTTTCCAGTGGTTATAAAAATGTCAGTCTTTAAAATCCAATCGAAAAAAATGAACAATAAAAAATTAAAGATTCAGTGGTATAGAAAAATCAAAAATAAGTGGTTGGGGAAACGAGCACAAAATCAAAAATAGAAAACAATATTTAAACTGTGCTGGTTGCCCCAACTGCTATACTACTGGAGTCCCACATCAAAAAGACGGGAATGAATAGGGGGTGAAAGTGATTTGGGTGTCTCTAAGAGTGTGCAGCCTCATAAAGTACACAGCGCGAACTTTGGTGGGACCGAACTTTCGTGGGAATTGAGCCGAAACAAAAATATGACAGGAGCTATTTGACAATCAACTTTACAAGTAGAAGGTATTCAAAGCAATCACCTCAATCGCCATTAAAAATTGTGAAAGTGTGCGTGTTTTTTAGAATTGATACTCGTAGGTGTAAAAAAACAAAACAAGCTACACCAAAAAAAACCGTCAAAAAATCTGTTAGGGTTGCACTTGAAGAAATGAGAAAAAATAAATGCTTTCTGACGGCAGAGACTGAAAATTAACCCCCCCTTTTTTTTTTGAAAAAAAGCAATATTCTACCCTAGCTATTGTTATTAATGACATGGCAATAAGTTATAGCATGGAGAATCGCTCTAGCCTCGGACAATCCTAAGTTCAGGGAAAATAAAAGCAAACTATTAGATCAAGCCCGACTTACTTGTTGGGAGAGTGGCCTGAAAAAATGTTGTTGGTGACCGGAATTCCGAAGACCTGAGCGGAAGTCATCTTCAGAGTTAGAAGTGATCAGTGCTTCTAAGTCGATGGTGTTATAAGTCTGGTCTGTTGAAAGTGATCGGTCAGTTAAGCTGTGATGTTATGGCCAATCTGGAATGACCTTATCCCGGTTTCTGTAGAATGCTTGCATGCAGCAACAGGAATATTCTACTCCCGTCTGCATGGGATGCTAGTCCATCGCAGGGTTACCCCCAGCATTAAATTCGCCGGAACCCATTTATACACCTGGGTGGAGAGAGACTGTGAGAGTAAAGTGTCTTGCCCAAGAACACAACAATGTCCACGGATAGGGCGTGAACCCGGACAGCTCGTCCCGGAGGCGATTACACTAACTGTAAGACTCGTAATATAAAGTTTGTCAAACAATCACTCGTCCACTCTAGTAGGCTCTATCCGTTTACTCTTAGTCAAATTCTCATTCAGCTACGGAAGTCCTCAAAAGCAAGTCAAAGGATACAGATAATTACTCTTAGTGGTCAATTTTGTTTGTTTCTTCCTTCTACGTGAATTGGGAACATTTTGTGATGTACCATTTGTAATTAAATCATTACAATTTTTCCCCTGATAACAATTATACAAAAGCGCTTTCTTATTGATTAACTAATCATTTGAGTTTGTTAATATCATTGGCAATGATCTGGATTTCTAGACATTCTTTTTCGTCGCATGACATTTGATCTGTTTAGTGGGACGAAAGAGTTTCATTCAATGAACTTGATCGCAAAATTTCACTTCCGATATGACGTCGAGATCTTCCAAGCTCGAGGATGTGTTTTGGCAAAAGAAAATGACAGGACAGAGAGGGAGGCTCCCGGTCCAGCCCTTGGGATATGTCATGTTATAGTTTCTCGAAGATATTAGCTACTAATATTGATAGTATTACAAGCTACTCTAAAATTCGAGAGGAAATAAAGTTTATGTATGTATGTATGTATGTCCACGAAAGTTATTTTTAGACAAGCGGTCTGTCTTCCGAGACGTCCGCTTGGTCTGTCTGATGTTTGAAAGAAAAGCAAGGATTTCATGTAATGGCGGACGAAGTGTCACTAAGAACCTGAGAGCTCGAGCGAGGCAAGACTGCATGCGGACGTCTCGGAAAACAGACTTCCGCTAGAAAAACAAGACTTCTGCTGGGTTAAAAATAACTTTCGTGGACATGACATATCCCGGCCAACGCCGTAAGCCTCCCTCTCTGTCCCGTCATTTTCTCTTGGTTTTGGTAATTCAGTTTTGCGCTGAACATTTTCAGTCTGAACTATCAACAGCCATGCGACTATCGTAAACTTGTTTACACGGTCTCTTTTAACAAAAACCTCGTCAGTAATCCGTACACTTCGTTACTGATATTGCTACACACCGTAAATGGTGTTTATTACAGAGACACTTTTAAAATCTATCGTACAGATAATATCCACAACTAAACCCGCAGGGAAGATACAATCATATTCAGTTGGAAGGAAGTAAATAAGGGAATGAGGAGAGTGAATCATTTACCTTTGTCTTACGAGTGACTGCTGACTACAAGCCCCGCGTAACAATGTAGTGCTAAAGTCGTATCTAGGTCTTTCCGCGCGTTCAATTTTTTTATAATAATTGACAAGGGAGCCAGCTCTTTGCCTAAATATTTTCAGGTTGAAAGCAGTTTGAAAATTCGCTAGGATCTCTAAATTTCGTTGCTTCACGAAACCATTTAAACAAACAAACAGTTCAAGTACTGAATTATTCAGGTGAATTCCCGGCTTAGGCTTCTTTATTTGTTGAATAATGGCGGCAGCTGATAATTCTTACTGGAATCGGTTCAGTTCCCTAGATAAAAATCTCTTTCAGCGACATATGTGCGAAAAAGGTTTTGCATGAGACAAATCTCAACATTTGCGTTTGATTGAAAGAGAACAGTGGATTTAAAATAAGCAATTCGCAGGTGGAATACCAGAGACCCAACAATTTCGATTTTCCCTGCTTCTTGCCGATCGTCGAAGCACTCTTTGCGTTTCCCCGCGACTGTTTATTGACCATCAAGTTACTTCACAAATTCAGCATAATATTATGAAAACTCGTAGAAAGATCCAAGTAGTAAGGTATAAATAGAGTACTTTGCTGACAATGAAACTGGAGTATCAACTTTTTCTTTTGCGTCGTAAGCAACATTCTCAAGCTAAATAGCCTTTGATATTTTTTAATTTATATCCGAAAAACTCAGAAATCATTTAACAGCTGTTAAAACTATACCAAGAATCAGCGAAAATGAATTTTTACCAGTTGTAGTTTCAGTTTCCTCATGTGGAAGTCGGATTCTCAAGTGACGTGGCCAATTTTTCCTCTTCAAAAAAAACATCCTTCTGCTAACATTTGAAATTCTAATTTAAACTCAAACCGAAGAAATTAACCGCAATATATCGTTCATTGTACAGAGAAAGTTTACAAGAAAATTATTAAGCGAACTCATTGTCTTAAAATGGGTGCCGTAAATCTCTCCATTAGTCATAAAAAATAAATAAAACACAAATATTTTCTTTCCATTTTAATATTGCATTTTTTCGTTTTGCAGGTAATTATGCGATAGGCGTTCTCTCAACCGCGGTTCGTTTATCTTATAAGTAAAAGCTACCCGCTCATACATGGATATACATAGAAAACTTTAGGTCCCGAAACTCATGGGACAATTATTAAAGCATGCTGTATGTCTCTATTCCAGAGCACCCACCTGTCATTTCGAAGTTTCTTTGTGTTGGAGTACTAGAGTGTTTTGGTCAAATATCTTGAAGGATCGCCTATCATGTCTGCTGACACTTTGAACGTGTAGTTAAGTCTAACACTACTTACTCCACTTTGGTATATCATTTTTCCTTAGGCGACATGACATGTTTACATGCAAAAACGATTCCTGACGAGCTATTCAGTGATATTATTTATAATACTTCTCTAGTTGTGATTGGATAAAATCAATTGCAATTCTTGCAAAGAAACAACCGAAGATATAATAAAAATACAAGCACTTTTTGCTCCTCCATTCAACAAAATTCGCGAAATAGTCGTTGAGATCTTCAAATTAAAAACGCGAGTTCTTCCTTTAGGATTAAAAACATGATTCCATCGAAACACGATCCAAAATGTCTTTTTATTATATAGAAATAGTCGTGGAGATCTTCAAATTGAAAACGCGAGTTCTTCCTTTAGGATTAAAAACATGATTCAATCGAAACACGATCGAAAATGTTTTTTTATTATTAAGACACGAGTGTTTTACTGGAAAATACACCACTCGTAAAATTCATACGAAACTACATCTGGGACTCGAATGCATGGCGTATTTTCCTCATCCATACTAGTGAAGATATCGATGGTTTCACTGATATCAAGTTTGTCTCTTAAATTGTGCACGTTCGTTGGTGTATGATGGAAGCATCTTCGGGTCTTCCTCGAAAGTCTTCGGAAATCTTCGGAAAACTTTTGGGAATGTTCTGGAACGTCCATCTGGCCCTCGGAACAATATAATTTTGAAAAATCTTCGGAAATCTTCGGAAAGTGGTAGGGAATCTTCGGAAAATCGTCAAAAAGGCCGTCATCAGTATGTCTATATAATAAAAAGAACATTACACGTTAGCTTGAAGATATGAATTTTATGTTCAATATCTCACAAGTGAGCGCAGCGAACGAGTGAGATATCGTTCGTGCCACTCGAACATAAAATTCATATCTTCTCACCACCTTGTAATATCCTCTATATATGTAATAGATTTTGAAATTGCCCAGAAACAGTACCATGTTACTGTTAACTTTATTATTACAAGCAAGAGAAATACAGGAAAATAAAATTATCATTGGAGTTTTTGCTCCAAATATTATTACGACTGGTGGCTTTATGTGACTATTTGCGCACCGCAACTTATTCAGTTTTTTTTAAAATTGTTATCTCTCGCGATCAACACGGGTTTATTTCTTTGTCCAGACACAGCATGTTTTATGAGCTTTTTTCCTAACGAAAATTTAAACATTTCACAGTCCCCTAATTTCAGTTGATTATAGTTTCGTTTCCTCATAACAGTTATACGGAAGTCCATTCTCATTTGTTAACTCCTCCACATGCTGGTCCTTCGATTCCAGGACGTTTCTTGATTTGGATGTCTGGATCTGATTCCTGTGTGTCACATTATGACTTTTAGTCAGTGAGATGGAAGAGTTTTCATTCAGTGAAATTGATCGCACAATTTTACCACCGATATGACACCGAGATCTCCCAAGCTCCATGGTGTTTTTGGGCAATTCTGTTTTTCGCTGAATGCTCTTATCTCCTAGGGCATTTTCAATCTGAGCTGTTACAATTAGTTGGTTGCTCTGTTGTGTGAATATCTCTTCTCTTGTTACCCTTGATGGAGCTGACATGGGTCTTTCCGTCACTGCCTCATTCCGACTCTCCTGAAAGGTGTCAAAACACATCACAGCACCGAGATATTTTGATCTTAATAATCGAGAGCCTCTTTGTTCCCTTTGAAGTTTTTCAACATCTAGCGATGACATAGAACAGCGGCGACGTTGCCTAATATGGCGAGCACTGCAAGCTGGTGTTCTGTGTCTGCACCTTAACAGCTCCACTGTAGCTTTCCTTAAGCGGCGGTTTTTATACCAGTACAATAGTGGGTTAAACAAAGAGTTTAACTGAAATATTGTTTCTACCCATCGTATTGTGGAAACCTGACGTAAAAAAGGCAGAACTCCTCGAAAGAGATAGACAACGAGGCTTGGAAAACCCGACACTGCAAAGAAAACCGCCAACAAGAAAGTCGTGTAAGCAAACTTGCTTTCAAGCCTCCCTTTGACCCGAACATTGACTGGGCGGAGTCCCGTTCGTTTCCATTTTCGCACAGCGAGATGAACCTTGATGTAAAAGTATGCTATCAGCGATAAGCAGACAAACCAGAAAATGATCAAAATGACGTCCAGGACTAATATAAGTTCATAAGGAACGCCAGCAGCTCCGATTATAACTAATGGAACAACTATTAGTAACGCTAACATCCACGCAACTCTCGTGTACTTGTTTAGACGGTCTCTTGTAACAATAACCTTGTACTCCATACATTTTGCTGTCGCTACATACCTCTCCCAAGCAATTAGGATTAAATGAAAGAATGAAGACCAGCAACCAACAAGCAGTACAGAGACACTTATGAAATCTATCGTACAGATAATATCCACAACTAAAACTCTGTTGATAAATAACGCGTCTAAGGCTATAGACAATGGCAGAGATACAGCGCCCACCAATAGATCAGTTAAGGCCACGCTAGACAGCAGGATGTTTGAAATCTGTTTCAATTCTCTTCTAGTCTTCACTGCTATTATCACCAACAGGTTTAACAGAATGGTAACGGGACAAGCAATCGTTGTGATGGCAACGATAATCTTAAAGGAAGTTGTGTTATTTAAATCCCAGATGTATTCTGGTGACTCTGGGCAAAAAAACACTGCCCTGGTTTGGTTTGAGGAATTGTTGAGTGATCCCGTATTCTCCAATGTCATGGTAGAAGCACCTCGTTAAAATGGATGATTTAAGAGAATAAGTTTCTTAACTGCTCGGTTCTGGTTTGGTTTTATGCTACTGATTTTTTTGTCTTTTTTTGTCCAACACCGTCGGTCTTGACAACTGTTCGACCGAGTGGAAAATGCGGTCGATAATGGCTTAATGTTGTTTTTCAGTCTATATGTCGAGTGTTAAAACTGGAGTGACGTCAGAGGTACTCCTTTTCTAAAACGGTGAACATCTTGTCAGCTGGTAGTACATGAGTTTTTTGTTCAAAGTCTACAGTGTGTATTGCCAGTACACACCATAGACTGGATTACTCTTTACTTCTTACTCTTCTTCTACCCACGTGTGTTAGAAACGCCAAGGATATTTCTAGTTCCAATTTTTTTTTAAAGAAAAATTTTTAGATAGGTTTAAGATTTAGTAATTTTCTCTTGTTCGTGTTTTTTTTTCACGCACATGTTTTAACGAGTTTTTATCCCTCCTTGATGTTAGCGTGGGTAAATAAAGTATTGTTTGTATGGTTTTCTTTCCAAAGAATGGTTACAGCTGATGGTTCTTAGCGAAATCGGTTAGTTTCCATCGCTTAAGTTTTCTTTCAGAAATATGTGCGCCAAAAAGGTTTTGTTCGAGAAAATTCTCATCAATGGCATTTGATTGCAAAGAGAAGAGTAGATTAAAAATAAGAAATTCGTATTCTACATGTCAAAAACTTCACTGACCAAATTTCGATTTTTTTGCGTTTTCCTCGCTGTTGCAGCACTCTTCGCGTTTCTCTTTTGTTTGTGTAACCATCAAGGTAATTCGTAATTTCTTTATGAAACTCTTGTAAAATGGTAAATAAAAACAGTGAAGTATATATACTGAACTGCATTTGCTGAAAAGGAAATCGAAATATCAGT
The DNA here is from genome assembly GCA_022496165.2 of Catalaphyllia jardinei. NCBI lineage: Eukaryota > Metazoa > Cnidaria > Anthozoa > Scleractinia > Caryophylliidae > Catalaphyllia > Catalaphyllia jardinei. Next base: position 11,390 of record JAEMPF020021152.1, read on the forward strand.
TTACTGCACTTTTTCTTTTACCGTTTTAAAGAAGATTCTAAAAACGACTCAATCATTTTTTGCCTTTGAACCCTTTCTGAAAAATAATCAGAAAATCATTTAATAGCTATGTCATTTCATCTACACCAAGAATTGACCAAGAGTTATTTTTATTTTGGCTTAATTCACCTCCTGGCAGAATCCCACATATTTGAAAAGAGATTTCCAAGTGAAGTGGCCAATCTTTTTTCTTGAAAAAGAATTGTTTTTCACTTTTTAAATTTTATCTTAAGCAAAACCCCCGGAAGTAATTAACCGCAGTATATCTTGCACTGTACAGGAAAAAATTGAAAGGAAATTTATCGAGCGAACCAAGCATTATCTCAAAATGGCAAATCTACCCATCAGTTGAAGAGAAAACATACCATAATTTTTTAGGTTTTCATTTCCCAGATAATCATGCCATTGGTGTTCTCTCAACAGTGGTTCGTTGATTTACCCGTGCAGTGCACAGGCATATAAACTTACATATCTTCACGTCCCGAAAGGCCACAATAAACAAAGCAAACTGTAGACGTGATTATTCCAAGATGCCTACCTGTCATTTTGAAGTTTCACCCAGTTGGGTTACTCAAATGTTTTGGTTCTATCTCTGTTAGCAACAGCTACTGACATTCAAAGCCAACAGTTCAACGAAGTAATTTTATATCGGCGTCATTTTAGTCTAACATTACCAACCTGAAGTCACTATATCAAATTTTTCTAGGCGACCTTTCGTGAAGCGATTAGCAGAATACCGATTAACGAGCTGTGCAGTAACAGCATTAATTATAACAAGATACAGTGCTCGATGTGATTGGTTAAAAATATATTTACAACTGATCTCTGCGGTGAAACAATGGATCATAGCGGAGCTCCGGCGGTACAAAGAGCCTTTTAGCCGAGCACTATAATCATAGGAACAGCGGAACTATAGAGATACGTAGTCATAGAAATAGAAAACCACACATCGTTTATTCCTGGTCAACATGGCTAGCAACATGGATGGCCTGCGCCCTACGACGACTACGTCGACGACATAGTGTAATATCGCGGCTGCCATCTTGTTAACAACTGCACCCTGTTAGTCTACTCACAATCCACAACATTCAGTTGCATAGCCAATAGGAGAACGGCATTCCTGGTAAAATGTAAGTAGACTTGTACTAAACTTCTGTTGCGTGACTGCAGAACATTGTAGCTAGGCACTGTTTCCCAATTTTATCACTGTTTTCACCTTGCAAAGAGTGGACTGGAAAAGGAAAATTGTGTAACTGTTGCCGCCAAAAAGAGCATAAATCAAAACGCGAACGATTTTACTTTTACTCTCGACAGGTAATTAAGGCAAGTTTGAGTCAGCCAAAGCCATGGTGTAATGACGGTGGTGTATTGAATTTACACCACGACTATTAAACCACGATAATGACGTCAAGGAGATTTATTTGTCACAAGCCAGTGTCACGTGGTACAAATCAACCAATCAGAAAATCGAAATTCGTACAGTGTATGAAATTTGAATAGTAATTAACAATTAGCCTACGGGGTGAGCCCCGAGTTTTCTTCGAGCAGATAGTCAACGAGGCGCATCCAACTTGACTATCCCTCGTAGAAAACGAGGGCCAGTAGTCTAATTGTTTTGGTATAAATTTACCGTAGTCTCATTGCGTAAAAAGAAAAAAATGTCAAGTAACGCGTAGAAAAGAACTCTTTTATTATGTTACATCAGGTTCAAACGTGATGCGCGATGTGCATTGATTGATGCGTAGCTGTTTTCTATCAGCAGATAGAACACGGTAATTGCGTTCGTCAAAGAAAGCTTTGACAATGCAGTCGAAATCGACATTCTTGGAATTTTTGGACGTGTATTCATCGTTACAAATTTGCCCCCTGCCCCCGAGAAATTCTTCAGGGGCAAATTCTTCAGATGCAAATGAGGTCATTGCAGTCGACCATGTGCTTTGTCTGTCTCAGATTTTCTTTCACGTGTCGGCCTGCTTATTATTATTATTTAATATGGTCACGGCAAGTAAACTGGTACCGTAACTGAGACATGTGATAATACATGTGACGAACATGTGAGCACGCGAGTGGGCCATGGAGACTTTGGACTTTCTAACCATATGCTCTCGATCGCAGAGGTAGCGTTGGATACTTTTGCCGTGGAATTTTGAGGCAGAGTAGTATTATATAGTATGATGTTATTTAAACGTTCTTTCGGGCTCACGAAGAGCTTGTTTATTTTATATGTTCACGAACACGATCGCCTAGCTAGGCTTTGGGATGTTAACCGTGGAGACAGCTGTAATTACCGGCTGTATTTGATTGCATTTGTTGATTTAGTTCCAATTTGCGACAGAAAAGGTCAGTCGTATCCGGTCGAATATTATTTGAAATAGGTGGAAGAGTACTTTGAGGGCAAGATGCATAAGAGTGAACCTGAACAAGGGAACGGAAATGTAAATACTGTGTACTTTGTTTATCAGGCTAGGGGAAGTACTCGAATCAGTCGCATGGAGTTTGTTTACGTTGAACGAGCACTCGATTGCAAATATTTACTTATATTTGAGCTTCCTGCTTAGAATAATGTTCGTAGAAATGTACTTTTACAAATTAGCTTTTGCACTTTAGAGGCTGGCCGTGTAAGAACCGTCCACTCGATTTTCGGCCGAAAATAGAATTTCTTCAATGTTTCTGTGTGAGACAGTTAGTCCATATGATAAACAAAATTAGCAAAAAGTTGGCTTAAAGTGCCGTTTATCAATATTTCTGGCGACGATTTCCGAGGACGGTCAAAAACCGTTAAAATCGTTATGTTACGAGTCAAATTAGGGCGTTGCGCTGACGACGCTGAAAAATTACACTTTTACTCGATAACATTAAAACTTACAGATCATTTTATTTCATGTTTCTTCTCTCGATTAATGGTAAGGTATTTAAAATCCGGCCTAAGAAAAATTAATTAGGATTTTTTTAAAAGGCCTAACAAATAGCTTTCGCGAAATTTTAGTTGGCATGCTGCTGGTTGAAGACGTGTTCCTCAAAAGTATAACGTGATCTGGAGCCAGGACTAATATCAATGTTTAGTACTAGGCCTAGTGTACCGGGAACAGGAAAAAAAACTTTGGGCACTAACGTCTTGGAAGCGCAGGAGTTCTATCAACATGTCTAAGGGCGCGTTCGTTTTGGATCAATCTGGAATAAGAATAATTGGAATAATACGAGTAAGCGTTTGTTTGGGAGCTATTCTCATTCCGGAATACCTGGATTTCCATTCCGGCTATTCTGCTCCCAGGAGAAGAATAGCCGGAATATATTCCGGAATATATTCTTATTCCAGAATATCCCAAACGAACGCGCCCTTATATTCAGCCGCGAAAGAGTGCGTGACACAATTTTGCACCGACTATTGTTCTTGGTCTCTCGCACTAATTTCTAAGTTTCCCGCATAAAATAGTTTTACTTTGAAGCAAATATTCTTAAAACGTGCTTTTTGCTCTGGATAAGGCATGAATAACCTTAAATTCACCAAACATTCCTCTAAAATTGGGAAGTAATAAGTTAAAATGAGCGGCCGCGGTGTGAGTTGCCCTGCGTTTCACCATAAAACAAATTTTGGTCATACGTGGTCTGGAGCTCGGACTAATATCCATGTTTAGTACCAGGCGTAGTGTTTTTGGGACAGGAAAAAAAAGACATAGGGCACTAACGTCTTGGAAGTGCAGGAGTTCTATCAACATGGCTAATGCTCAGCTGCAAAAGCGTGCGTGACAGAGTTTTGCACCGATTGTTGCTCCTAATTTTCCCCAAAAATTTTTCAACTTCCCATAAAATAATATTACCTTGAAGCAAATATTCTCAAAACGTGCTCTTTGCTCTGAATAAGGCGCGAGTAGCGTTAAATTCACAAATGTCCTCCAAAATTAGGAATTAAGCGGCTAGTTGACTGGTCTAAAAGCTTTTTTCCTGAAATTTGGTTAAATAAGGTTTGGACTATATGTAAGAGGACTCTCATATTTAACAACTAGAACAGTTATTTATACAATTCAATGTCTAGAAAGGAAAATTATTTTGGCGAGAATCTATTAGCTATTCAGTCGACTACATTGTAACACACCAGAATGTCTAAGTTATTTTTAGCATGTCACGGACATTCCTTCCACATCGTTTTAAAGTTGTGTAATAACAATGACTTTAAGATTTTCATGCTGAATTATACGATTTCTATCCTTGGTTTCGTTTTGTTTGAAACAGCGTTTATCACTTAACACCATCATTGTTGGTTAATTAAGTAGTTCTCTTCAGCGAATTCAATTTATGCAAATTGGGTGCAGGTTTACATTGGGCGGGGGGGGGGTAGTTCCTCATAAGAGGCTACTGGGGAGGTGCCGCTGGATGGGGTCGAAATTTCACGACTGGATTGACTATAATGGGGTTACATATTTAGTAGAGTTACTAGAATGGGATCGCACATTTTCGGGATTTCTGGATTTCTGGGATAAGAAAATTCTGGGAAGCAGGGATTTAAACAAGGGAAGATTCGCGGTTAAACAACGGTTCGTGCTGTTTTTTTTAAATCTCTGTAGAAGACACTTTGTGAACTTGTTTTCTAACGGCCACATTCACATCCTTCTAAGAATTTTGATAGGGTAATTACCAAATTCTTCTTCCGATCTCTTCAAAACTTCAAAATATCTAAGTATCTCCTTCAGCATAACCACACTGAAACTGTTTAGTTTCTAGTCTCGTGAGAGGTCGCACAGACAGTAGGAATCATAGCAGATTGGATGTCTAGGACTTAGTTGGGAGGCAACATTCTCCAGTACTCCATGCTTTTCTTGATCTTCTTCCTCTGCGTACACGTCCTCCATTGCACCTCTTGGTTCCCCTGCCTTCTACGAGTGCCGCCAGTCTCGAGAAGAAGCTTTGCACTTGACTCTTCGTTAGCCAGTCTATTCTTTCAAACATCCGCGAACCATCTTATTTCCTCGATGTTGTCATGCCTGCAGCTACTTTTCTGGGATCTGCTTTGTTGCCAGTTCTCTCTCCGACGTCGAATTTCGTGGTTAGGTACTATTTAACCTCATCCGTAAACCGCACAGCTTGACGTCGCGGCTTGTGTAAAGCCCAGCCAAGCTGTAAGTCACACTGCAAGAACCAGAAGCTTCATTTTTGGCACGTTGCTGATCACTATGTGCCACTAGTGCGCGGCCGGCTTCCTCGTCAACAGTAAGGAATTTTTCGGCCCAGTCTCTTCTGAGTTTGTCGTACACTGTTTCGGAGGCTCTGGGTACTTGGCGGTGTTCGCCAACATCAAGATGACTCTCAAGCTCACTGAATTTCTTGAACAACATCTGACCTCCAGGCTCAGAGCAAAAGAAGAGAGCGCTGCTTTGCTCGTCATCACTTGACGTAGTCTTATGGGTTCGAACCTCTTTGACTGAGAAAAACTCAACATCTACAACAAGATCTGTTGGACCTTGGGGCTTTACGATGATGTCTTGGTAGGGAATTACTTTACCTTTCCCTGTGCCATAAGCTCTCCGCACCTGAATTCCAGTTAATTCAAATTTAAAGTTATCATACCTACTGAAACCATCCACTTTATTTACCTCGAGTGTCTTTTGAGCCTCATTTACCAAGCAAACGCAGGCAGTTGTGCCTCGAACAGGACGTTCGGAAAGCGCTGTACACATGTCCTTTGCAGACAGAACGTCGTTTCCCTCACTGCAATATCGTCGGATCGCTAATTTCATCGGACAAAGGATCCTATCCCACACATCTTTTCCATACTGTGGTTCAGAAAAGTCATACTGCGTGACAGTAAGACCAACTCGTTCCCCAGCATCCCGTACGGCAGCCAAGAGGAAGTTGCTGTAGTACTCTCTCCTCCGCAGAGCTCAAAGTTTTTTTTTTCGGGTGGGGTGGATCAGCTGAGTAATGTAAGTGCAGGCACAGATTTACAGGCGACGGCGGAAAGCGCGGGAGCCTCTGCCAGATACCACACCCAAGATGGCCGCTATCCGGAGGAGACAATTTTCAGTGAACTACTCTCTGGGGTGGCTTGCGTACCTTGTGTCACGGTGAAGATGGCGGGCAAGATTTTCAGGTTCAGCGATGTCTAAGGTATAGCTAAAACATACTTCAGTGCATGGAAATCGGCAAAAGCTGGAGGCTGTTGCACTCGTGAAAACTGTTTTTCTAAGCGTCATTTGTTTAGCGCCGAAGGATTGAGCGATCACTATCGAATTCAACATTCTCGGTCGAGATCGTGTTTATGGTGATGAAGAAATGAGGCGAGAAAAAATGCGCTTAGGAAACTCATGGCTACTGAAATCCTGAACAACATCGCAATTCTGTCGGTATAAAAGACAAGAACAAGTAAGTCAGTTGCTTTGATGTTCGGCGAAACGAAAAATTTCCTTCGTCAAATTATGGGCAAAATTAAAGCTTCAGTCTTTTAGCTAATTTACGATTGCAAATAAAAGGAAAAAGCGAAATATTGGAAGATTTTTTTTTTAAATTTATATTTACCATGAAGGTACAGCTCTTGAACAGTGAAACTCCTAATCGACCGCCACATTATTGTTATTCCAAGAGAAAAAGACAACATGCACAACTACCCCCACGGGTCTCGGGGAGGGGGGGGCTTCAAAGTTAAACACTTTGCTTCGTTTCTTAGAAAATATGAAATTATACTTCAAAATAACAAATGCAAACTGTAGCCACATAATTAGCAATGGGTTTCTGTGAGTTTCAAGCTGTAAAATTTAGCCAAAGTCGAGAAATCCATCGATGTATGAGAAAACGACAAGGATGTACGAGAAATCGACATACATCTGGCAGAGAGTTCTCCGCCTGATCGATCCATTCGACTTTGTGCCTGCGGTACACTTCGCACAGCGGATTGATATAACGAACGCTTAAACCTCTGCGGAGGAGAGAAGTTGTGGTAACAGCCTGCTTCGTCACTCCTAAGGTTCACTCGGGTAATCTGGGGGTCATTCTTTTTTACAACCTCCAATGTGTTTTCAATTATTGAACAGACTGCGTACCAGTCCTGCTGGCACGAATCAAAGATA
>JAEMPF020021153.1:0-18931 GCA_022496165.2 Catalaphyllia jardinei
TAGTAATGATAACATCAATAAGGGACTTGGAGAACTGAGTTATCCTGGTGGGCGCGTCTATAACCTGTCATGGTGTAAGGTTGAAGCATTTACAGAAGTCTTGTAGCGATTTTGCCTCTTTCTCATCGGGTCTGAGCATGTTGAAATCAGCGAGAATAAATATAGGAGTATTAAATGACATTGCAGGCGTAACTGCGCGACTCAGAACCCCCGCCTCGTTTCGAGAGGAAAACAGACTGTCAGTAGTCCAAACAACAAATTATCGACAGACGTTTCTCGGGTTTCAAGCCGTCTAGGAAATATTAAACCACACGAAAAAAACATGAGAAACAAGAATTATTTCTCAACATTAAAAGTCTCGGTAAGTGTGTTATGCAAGAATAAAGCTAGTAAGGCCATGAATGATTTTGATATTTAGCTTTACTCATCTTGCCTGGTTTCTATTGCATTAAACTTTTCACGGCCTTGACAACGGCGACAACTTTCACTAGAATTCAAGAAGCAACCTACTCCTAACATTTCCATATTCATTGATATCAGTCCACGGGTAAGAAAAAGAGAAATTAATGAATCAAAAGATTATTTTTGAAGTCTAGGTCCTCATAACAGGTTTTGGTCTGTGCCATTCAAACTGTGCTACAGTATTTAGTTAACAAATGGTGCTCTTCACATTGCATTATCCAGTTGTGTTAAACCAGTTATGATAACGCAACATTGATAATGATATTTCTTAAATAAGCATTGTGTTTTAATCTGTATGGATTTTCTTTGCAATTCTAGGAAGCTTCAATTATTGAAAGAAAAGCTTGTTGAAAATCCTTTAACATCCTTACGTCACAGCGATTTGAAAACGAAGTGCAAACAATTCAACAACGAAGATGAGTGAATTATTTATACTTACCTTGGATATTCCCAAAGAAAATCCACAGATATCGTCTAAAACTATATGGTCGGATTTCTTTGCAAAGTTTTCTTCTACAGCTCAAAGAAACAAATATAAAAACCTTCTAATGTCTGCTAATGATCACCTCTGACTTTCTCTGGCAAAAATGCAGTTGAACTGAATCAAGCGAATGAGGACATGAAGGGATGGAATCTGTGTAAAATATGAATTTTTATCGATCTTGATCAATCGTTGTTGACATTCGAGGCTGGCTTATTGATTGCACTGAAATAGTCGCTTCCTATTTGTCGTTTATGACAAGACAACCACTTTAATATTTTTTTTTTATAAGAGCCGATTGGTAATCTTTTCTTTGTCGCGTCTTGCTTCTATCGGATCTGAAACAACCTGGTATCATCTACCTGACTAATCGAAAACCACATGCCCATTTAAAATCAATCAAAAGTCAAACAATTTACAGTCAAACATCATTGTCAATTCTTCACAATATAAGTAAGGCAGACCAGCAAATCCATAACATCGTATTTTAAGAGTACAAATGTAAGTAAAAACTGAAGAAATCGTGACCACGGCCAGAAAATCAATTTTGCTTTACCTTTGTCAGTTTGCAAGCCTAGGTTACTCACCGAGGGATGGTAGCTGTGGTTACCATTGTCGGACTCAATAAACCGGTTAAGATGACCATTGAATAATTGTAAGGTTTTTTACCCAAAAATCAGCAGACCAAGCGAACGAGATGGCGCTTAACATTTACAATTCGATTTCCCTTTATTGTGTTCGGCTGACTGATGAGAGACTGGAAACTGAAAAATAGAAAATATAGCAAGTGGGCACAATATTTTCGCCTCTCCGTTACAAACGAAAAAAGAGGGCTACCGCTGGTGCTAGGCTTGATTTTCTGAACGGATTTTCCAGAAAATTACTGTTAATTTTGACATTCAACCACACGTAGTTGGCTAAACAATACTCTGGCTCAATACTTAGCACACCAGGCTGTTTTTTTTCGAAAATAATATTCAAAATAAAGACAGAAATTCATCTATGAAAAACCGTCAGTTATTGTAACGGATTCGGATGCTCAGATCATTTTCGATTCGCGAGAACTCAACATTTTACACTTTTTGGCTCAGTTCTCACTGTACAGACGTTGAAATCGTCATGAATCTTTCTCGTGTTATTTGTATGCACTGATCCTTCCTCTGTCAAGATATATTGTTATTTTAGGCCCTGCCGGTTTACAAAGAGTGAAGGTAACCCCAGTGCTAGGGTAACCCTATAGGAAGAGGGTTACTCAAGCACTCTTTTTTCATGGACGTGTTTACAAGGCAGGTAAGGTTACCTAGGCGCTAGGGTAACCTTACCTGCCAGGGACAACTAGACTGCTCGGGACAACTTTAATTGGGTCCGAGGAACAAAATATGATAAAAGTGCTAGCAAACCAAACGACTTGTGACTTTAGAAACATCCCCAGGAAATTAACATTTTGCTTTATTTTTGCTTTTGATAGAAAAAAAAAATCGAAAAAGGGCATTTCGGCATTATTGTAATAATGTTTGCCGCTACTGTCGCTGAAAAATTCGATTGTAGTATTGTTTATAGTTTTGCCGTCGAATTCATCCCAAATTACAGAAAAAAAAACTGTGTAAGGTTTTAATTGAGTTTAGAAATTTAAACTGTTTATAAGAATTAGGGATCATTATTTACCTACCCACTGTTACATATTTAGGTTTAGACACAGCGCTTTACACAGGAAGACGCAAATTTATCAGCATACAGCAATATACACTACGGCCGCCACATTATACAGTAAGCCCCTCCAAATGTGAGGCCCTCACCCCACAGCGGTAACGCAAAAAACGTCCGTTAAATCGCCCCTCCAGATATAAACCCCTGGGAGCTTGTACTTGGACAGGAGCTCCTGACTTGGAAATTTTCCCTTAAATACAAAGTAAAACAAAGAAAACATAAGTTTACTTCCAACAGGAGCCGTAATCGGGGACGGAGACCGTAAGCGCGCCCTAATTCTAGTATTGGGGCTGCCCCCATGATATGGGACAATTTTTCTATTTTAGAACAAAATGGGCCATCGCCTGCGGTACACGCGCGTACATTGCTGCAAGGATGTCTGCGGATGTCGCGCAGGGGAAATGGCGTCCAAAATTCCTGAAATCTTTTATGCTTTTGGCCCACAACTCAACGCGCTAATGTCTGTTGGAATTTTGCTTAAGTGTTTTCGTCGAAATTTCCTCCAGTTTGAGTGAAGTGAGACAGTGTGGAATAAAGGTATGTCCCACTTTATATCACTGACCAAGTTATGTTCCGCTGCTTATTTTACGAGAATTTCACATTACTCCACTCTAAATTTCACATATGTAGAAGATTAACAGCTTTTCCATAACACAGCAAAAAACTAGTTGGATATATTTGGATATAGCAGCGTTTCAGGACTTCAAAGGTTTCCTCCTCTTGCCACACGCTTGCGAGGATTTTGTCAGTCTTCGCGACCGAAAAGTAAAAAGTATTATCTGCCAGTTCGAGTTTCGCCTAATTAAATTGTAAGCAACGCTTTAGGGACGTTTCATCATAGTAGTAATATGGTTTCATCAAGGCCCAATAAATGACAATAGGTTCAAGTCTGTAGATACGGTATTGTTTGTATAAAAATCCAATAAATTGTCTGTTGTCAATGAATTCGTGTTTTGTATAGTCAGTAAAACATGACAAATTGGACTTCCGCACTTTGGTGTGAAAATGTACATCGAACTTATATAATAACTCTAGTTTTTGAACATGTTTAAAGCTGATAAATGTTGAGAACATATTTAAAGCTTAGCTGAAAATATGTGAATACAGCAGAAATAATCGACAAAGTTTATACGATGACGCTTTAATAAACTCGAATGAAAATTTCGATTTTGTTGGTTGAGTTAACAAAATCGCTTGTCTATTTTATTTTCGCAGTGTAAAGTTTTACTGTGTGAAAGAAACACACATGATGTTAGTAGCCTTTTGGCTTTGGTGAAAATTGTTGTAGCATCTCAACACAAATGACAGAAAAACAGATCTTTGTCAAGATTTGTTGACGATTGAAAACACGCGCTGCACTGTGCAAATGAGCTACTCGCACGCGCCAGACTTGCCTTTCAAAAACTTTTGTAAACTCGCCAAACAAGCAGAAACAACGAGGAACAGGTTTTGGTTATGATTAAGCATTGTTTGGGAAACTCACAAATTAACTCGATACTAGAGTAGAGAGTTTTCTTACATAACTTTTCTCTCAAAAGTACAACAAGCGCGAGCAGATATTATTTAAAAATGAAAGAACTTGTGGGCAGCACGTAGCAACAACTAATGATCTTGTACAACTGAGTTTATTAATCGACCGGTTTCGTCTGCTAGTGAGACTTCTTCAGGATCACTTAAACTACAAGATACATCATCATCATATCATCATATCCTTTATTTAAACACGATAAGGTTTAAAGCTTAGAGCTTGTGGGGTCGTGTGGAAATAATTACAATATGAAACTAAATTGAAATAGTGATAACATTACTTACAGAATAAAATGTAAAATACAAGCATAAAATGTAAAATACAGGCATAAAATGTAAAATATTTAAAAGCATTTAAAATCTAGGTAGTGCCTCGGCAATGACTGGGCTGATTGTGCGCTAAAATCAAGTTCCTTAAAATAAATGTCCTTCTTCACTTTACGATAAAACTCAGTAAACTGGCCCGTATAGTGACTCGAGACAGCGTTCCAAAGAATAGCGCCTCTATAGCTTATAGCATTTTTAAGAAATTTTGAATTAAAACGAGGGATGATAACGTTGTTAGTCCTTCTGAGGTAGTATACAGTACGAGGTTTATTAGTCAAGTATGAAAGAGCCGCAGGTGCTTCACCTATGAACACGCTATGAAATAATTTAATTAATCGAAGTTTAAAATAAAAGGTTAAAGTGTTCCAGTTCGATTGTCGGTATACTTCGTCAGTAGGGGTATCGTGAGGTAAGTTATATATTATTCGGTGAAGTAATTCCAAAGATTGTAGAAGGTCTGTATTTGAACAGCCTCCCCAAACGACCTGCCAATATAAAATAGATGGCAGTATTATTTTAAAGTACAGGTCCAATATGGCGTTTCGGCTCAAAAACGAACTGCGTTTCAAGAGATTCAGCTTATTAACAAAGTTTTTTTTCAAATCTGTAAGATGGTGTATCCAGGAAAGCTTGTCGTCAATAGTGACGCCCAGAAGGCGAGTGTGTTTTACCCATTCGATCCGTGCCTCTCCAATTGCCACAGGAATTAGCGGCCCGATGTGCTGTTTTCTCATTAAAAGCATAGCTTCACACTTAGCTGGGTGGGGGGTTAGTGAGTTCAATGAGAGTGACACCACTAACCACAGTGCAAGCCCAGCGCCAATTGGTACCTAGCTGGGTGCAATGTTGAAGGTACTGCGGATACCCACAGGCAAAGGAGACCGGATGTCAAGCCAGCTGACTAGAGATGCTTGCAAGAGCTTCGGAAGGCATCCGGATATAAAGTTGGTATGCATGGCTAGTCCAACGGCCAAGAGCCTGAATCAGGTGGTCAGGAATACCATTGCAAGCGGCTACCATGGCTTCCCCAATGCGGAAGCTGTGGCTGGAGAAATTTCTGCGAATCCGGCAGTGAAGAAAATTTGCCGCAGCCAATCAGTCAGAATTGAATGAGACAGGGATTGACCATTTGCGAGTAAAAACAAGGGGTCAGGGACTTTCCCTCGCAAGGAGAGGTAAGCCACCAAAGCCTGCACAGCACAGAGGGGTGCCCTTCCCGACTAATATGGATGTGGCAGCCCTGACGGAAAGGGTTTGTTTTTGCCGCTTTAATCCGAACACGGAGACAGGTGGATGACTGGAGTGAATCCACTGCAATATCCGCCACCGAGAGATGTATGGCTGGGGAAAAACTAGCCAAATTGGGGACTAAATTCTGTGGCACGAAGAAAACCAAAATAACCCAGCAAGGAAGCTGGCCAAAAGGCACAATGATTGAAAATAGTGAGGTCCAAGGCTCAATGAATAACCAGGAGGAGGCTGTCAGTAACTGGAAGACGCTGAGCAGCTGGAGAACCTTGCGAACGCTTGACCCCTCTTAACACTCTTTGCAACTGAAGCCAATTAAGTAACGGGTCAGAAAAACCTTGCTCTATGTGCAAAGAGCGAACTGCAGATAAATATACTTTAATTGACGAATGCTGAATTGACTCTGCAAGAAAGGTAACAAACAAACATAGAGTCCATTCGTCTGCAGGGCAAGGCGAGCCATTGGGGTGGAGCCTTCCAGCCTGACGGCAGAATTCAATGAACTTGCGTTGACCGAACGCATATACTCTCCGGGTGGAAGGAGCCAAACCCTGGGCCAGGAACTGGAAACATCGATGTTCTAGGGAGGAGGTGCTAAGCTGTCCAGGAGGAGCTGAGGAATAGGACAAGGGGAAGACTGAGCCTCCGGGGCCAGCTGTCTGAACCCCTGCCAACAGAAATGAGAGATCAGCAATTTTGTTCTCAACTCCCGGAACACGAGCAGCATTGAACGTAAAATGCGCCGCTGAGAGTAAAAGATCACGGAGAAGATGCATTAAGGCAGGAACCTTCGAAGTCCTGGTAGTGAGAATAGCAACTACTGCCTCATTATCTGAACGAAAAAGAACATGCTTCCTAGCCCACAAGGATCCTCAGAGATGAGCAGCAATCATCACAGGGAAGAGTTCTTGATATGCGATAGATTGCCTGGCCTGCACCGTTAACCAGGCGCCATAAAAGCACTGCCCTTGAGAATAGGCACCAAAGCCAATCGCACCAGCTGCATCCGAGGTGACCTCCAGGTCTGTGGCCGCAGCCATGCCAGGGTACAACCAGAACCCAACTCCATGCCAAGAAGAGAGAAACCGCTGTCACCACTGAAGATCACGACGAAATTCCTGGTTGATCTGAACGGGATGATCCTTGTTGCGGAAGCAGCATAGCAAGTCAGTAAACCGACGGAGAAAGGCTCTCCTGGGCCAGACTACCTTAGCAGCATGATGTAAATGTCCAATGAGGGACTCCAATTCGCGCTTTCTACACCAGCAACGGGGCATCCAGGAGTGAATGAGCTCTCTTAATGCAAGCAATTTGTCCTCAGGGAGACAAGCCACTTGATTAACAGAGTCCAATTCGATTCCTAAAATAGTCATAGAAGTGGCCGGACCCACACATTTGTTAGGGTGAAGAGGCAACCCCAACCGATGGCAAACGGAGACTGCCATGTTAAGGTTGTGAGCACACTGGGATGACTATGGGGGACCAGCAGTTATGAAGTCGTCCAAGTAATGTAATAAGTCTGAAAGGCGATGGTTATGGAGAAGGACCATTAGACCATATCAGCTACAGAGTTGAAGATAAAAGGTGCAGAATGGAGACCGAAGGGGAGCGAAAGGTCAACATAGAACTGAGCACGCCATCTCATGCCAAGTAAGAAACCGTCATCCGGGTGGACTGGAATGCTCTGATAAGCCGACTCCACATCAAATTTCGCCATCAAGGCCCCCGGGCCATAATGGGCAACCATGTGAATAACTTGATCAAGCTTAATATACTGAAGAGAAAAATCCTGGGGATCAATGCCGTCATTCACACTAGCACCCCCCAGGGGAAGACAAATTGGCTATCAAGTGCCATTCGCCCGGCTGTCCCTTTTTGGGGATGACCCCAAAACTGCTTACATGCAAACGAGGGAAAGGGGGGGATGAGAAGGGGCCTACAACCCTACCCAGGGTGACTTCATTTGCTAAATATGCATCAACAACGTGGGCGTGGTGAAGAGCAGGGGGCTTGTTTCTTGTAGCTGGCCTAAGCTTGTGAGCTAAGTGGAAGCCTAACTGGAAGCCATGCTGAAGACCCTGGAGGACATATGAAACCTGCTGCTGGTCAGGATGACTGGCCAATTCCTTTGAAAATTCTTCCACATTAAGGGGGCTTACTGCTGAGACAGGAGGAAGAACTGGGTGAGCTGGGAAGAAAAAAGGCTATTTTAAAATACAGCAGAGCCAGGCTAATAAAGGGGAACCCCCAAAATAATAACAGAACTGGGACAACGAAGAGCAAGCTCAAACAACTGGACAACTTTATTGCCAAACATATAGCCCGACCCAACTACTGTCTACTTACACAATACAGTAACGCAACTTTGGAGGTCATAAGATCAATAATGAACATGAATTAATGCACGAGAGTCAATCAAGGCAGTTCGATAAGACAAAATAATACTCAAGAAAAAAACAAAAGGGGCAGTGGCAATCCACTAACGCCTGGATTTTGTCACGGATGAGGGTACGGAGGGTGGGGAAGCTGATCTGCGTTTGCAATCCTGTAACGACGTCCTGTCAAACCGGCAGGAGCATTCCAAAGCGCGGTTGGAACCCGCACAAATGCTGCAGTGGTGGGCGAACCGACAAGAAGCGAACTTTGCTGAACAGCGTCCCTTATTCCACGAGCAGCAAATGACCTGGGAAGAGGCAGCTCCAGAGGGTTCGGGTAACTCACTCAAGGAACCACCAGACCCGGAATGCACAGAGGCCCCAGCAGCATGGAAATTGTAGAGCTGGACGTTCATGGTTGACCAGTCTACGAGCTTCCTCGCCGCTGCGTGCTGGCAGAAAGCCTGATCGTAAGCCAGCCAAACGCGACCACTGAACTGACGGTACGTGCGTAAGATGAGAAGCTTGTACGAGGTTAAGTCTTTCCAGCGGTGAGGAAAATAAGATGCGAGAATCAGCGTAAAGATTGTGAACGATTCGGACCAAGTCATGATGTCCTCGATGCGACGGCATTGCTTTTTAGCAATTTTCCCGTCAAGGAATTCTTGCGACTCCGGCTCAGTCTGAACGTTGTTGACCGACAGCAAATCCCCCGAGTCCACGTACTTCCCGGCGACAATTTGGCTAACTGTTTTTGCAAAAATGGGTGAGAAACCATGGCCAACTACAAATGGTTGTTGAAGTGGTGGTCCAAACAGCAAGCTAGCAACCAAGGAGCTATCGCTGATTGGTACCGGGACAGAAGCGCCTGCCGTGGTCGAGGTGCTTAAAATCGGCGAGCGCGGGGTTGCAAAAGTGGCAACAAAGGATGGCACAATACAATTATACCTACCTTGGGACGCTGATGGTAAAGTTATCGCCTGTGAGCCCGGAAAGGCGCCTCCAGAAGCTAGAAATGTCGCTGTTTGCTGGAACAGGTTGGGCGATGGGGGAATGCCCCCAGAAGCAGACGGCTGCGCCTCGCTGGCTGAATTTGCGAACAAATAACTGGAAGCAGAGCCAGGGCCTTTGTCTGCCGCTAAAGAGGCCTTAATGGCATCGACGATTGCGGCGATTAGCGCGGGATCATGAACACCAGCAGCAATAACTGGGGTGGAAACCGTTGAGGCTGATTGTGGTGCCCAATTTGCCGCAGCCACAAGTGGCAAAGGAACAGATGACTTGGTGAGCAGAGGTGTAGCCAATGACGAACTCTCTCCTTCCAAGCTAGCGGCCAAACTATTATTGGTTCGACGAACAGTCATTGTGCAAGCAAAAACAGCAAGCAAGCAGAAAAACCAAGGCACAAAATGGCACGCAAACCACAAGTTATTGCAAAAACACTTTGCGATGAACTGCAAGCAAGCAACTGCGTATAAGAGTCACGAGGAGCCCCTGCTAAAGGCACTGGGTCCCCCCTAGTATAGCTGGAGAAACTGCTGGCCAGCATTGCTTCGAGGTTAACTTTGCCTAAATTACATTTAGCCACATTTAAACATAGGCACGCAAGACATGCAAGAGTTATCTTTTTGGTGAACTAAAAGTCTCAGAGATAGGAGCATTCATGGAACTGTTTACATTAATGATTTGGTTAACTGGACAAGTTATTTTGTAATAATTACAAAATAACTTGTTTCACTTATTGAAAACTGGGAATTTATGTTAAATTGGTAATGGCAAGATAACTAAATAGAAAGCCATAAATGTTTGACTAAGAAACCACAGTAATCTGACATGCCTCCTGATTAACCCATTGACTCCCAAATGAGGCAAATGCAGGCAACCCAACCCTGGAGATATTTGGACATTTCAGAGCAAGCCCGAGCACTAAAAACAAACAAGACCTGGTTTCAAGACTTTGTTCATTTCAACGTTACAGTATGTATACATGCACCTTCAGGGGTGTCTCTTGTGCAAGTGATGTAGCAAGTGCAGTTTAAGCGGTAGATACCTAAACCCCTATATCAAATTAAAGCTTATAGAGCTGGCTTTCAAACTATACAAAGAATTTTGGAGTAAAATGAATTGTAAAATTTTTCACTAAATGCGAGCACCCAAATCACCTTTTAAAGCTACAAGTCAAAGCAAATTTTGTCTTTCCCAATTCATTTTTCCCTCCGTTTGAGCATTTTGTCATATTCAATTGCAGTAAAAAGTTCCAGAACATTTGTGGAACAGTGTTGAAAAAATGCGGGGTGATCGTACAAAAATCGCTCTCGAAGAGAAAATATTTCGAAATTACATGTACCAAATTGCAGACACTATTTTGTAATTGATATGTTAAACTAGCTGCTGTCCAAATTTGATGGCAATTGAACAAATTCCCTCTGAGTAAGGACTCTTTAAAGTGTGTGCTTCAAGCAAAAAAAGTTATTTGATAAAACAGCTCTAAGAAAAATCCTCTGCTTTGCAAACAAACTCCTCCCTTCAATTGGGTTCTCGAGGCGCCACGCACCTCTCGTAAGGTCTAACAGGATTGGCCGAGAAAACAATAGAATAAACAACAGAAACAATGGCCCTAGTCCTGAAAACAATAGAGGTGGATGATTCCGGGAGCAAATAAAATTAGAGGTTCCGAAGAGGTGCATGACTACTGGGGTTCTCAGATGACTGAGCATTAACCTCTGGGCCTGGTGAAGAGTGAATCAATCACCTTGTGTTTCGCAATGCGCACAAGCCTCAAGGCATTGAAGGCGACAGAGAAAATTTTTCTGTAGCTCGGTTTTTCTTAAAGCTGATCACTGGCAAATCGCGAAGACGAAAAACTAGATACAAATGCTAGAGTGGCTGGGCGAATTAAGAAAAGAAGTAAAAGAAAGTGTGGTAGAACAATTGTGCATGGATAATATTTCAACGGGTCTCAATGAGTCCATTGATTTGTTGATATCAGATTCATCAGTCTCTGTCAACATCCCTGTTATTGCTTCCAAGTTTCCGAATTTTTACAGAACCATTCTCTTCCCTTTTCCCTTTTCCCTTGATTTTTTTGCCTGCCTTATAGCTATTAATAGCTTCATCCACATCGCGAACTTTCGCTTCTTCGCTCATTGATGTATTTTAATTCCTTCTTCACTGTTTTCGCTTTTTCAAACTAATCCATGTTTTTAACTTGGGCTATGTTTACTTAAAACTTAACAGAATTATACCTAGCACCAAAAATGTTTGGTAGTCAGAACATCGATGCTGATCAACTGAGTACCGAAAAACGCCGGTGTCTAAGCTGCACCGTTTTGCTCAAAATTTTCATATCAAATTGGGGATGCGGCTTATCTGCGAGAACATCTAGACACCATGTTGTAAATTTGCATTAACACTTTTCAGCGAAAAAATTTTACAGTCTGAATAGATCTGTGTAGCAAAATAATAAGAACCAAAGTTGTTTACAGTGTTGACGATAGTCGACATTGTAAACAACAAAATCAATCCAACACGAGCCAGAGAAAAAGCTTCCAAATCTACTCGTTTCCAGTACTCCATCCCCTGATCAAATACCTGGTTACTAAGCCATGAGAGAACCGAAGCGTTCATCAGGTGTTGTTGCTTTGTTTGTAGAAAATTCTACTGAGGAATGGACAGGAATGAAAACTACTAGATTAAAAATACCAGAGAAAGGTCAACTTTAAGTCTATTTCCATTATTCATACTATTAGAGAGTTAGTAAGAGTTTTAGTATTCTCTGTTTTGAATGTTAGTGAGTTTATACGTGGGTTGATGTGTTCAAGAACCTTGAAGAAACAATGCATGTACAGGTAGGACATCTTTCTCAAGACTCCACTTTTGATTTATTTGAATTTCTTTCCAAATTTAAGTTTCCAAACGCCAGTGTTTACGGTAGTCAATTTGTGACATCCCTACAGGTAATTCCCGTGAAAGCAAATAATCTCTATCCTATAGATGATCACGGGGAGCTCAGTTGTATAGCTCAACATGTTAGACGTTTCGTTTCTGTTAGTCTGAGACAATGAAATAAAATTTAATATCTGACTGTATCACTTGAAATGCTAAATTCTTATAGCTGCACATGATGATGATTGGGACGACTATGTTCAATTTTATCACTTTAAATACTAGATTTGTTGATTATTTTCATCGGATTACACAAAGCATCAAAGGAATAAATAAAAAAAGCTTGGCAATTTATATCCAATGATTTGTAAAATATACACAACAACTACTATGTAATTAAGGGATTTTACTTCCCCAAGGTGGGGATATTTGATCGGATCTTGACCAAATTTTGGGGCCCCATGGTGAGGATTTTGACCAAAAATTCTCCGCATATGCCCGGGGTCCCCTCCTTCAGGCTTAACATTGATAGATGCATTAGTCTTTTTCAAAAATTTTTCCAGAAATTAGAGATCATCCTTCAATCTCTACTTTGACATTAAAATCCAAATTTGAAGAAAATTGTTGAACTAAACTTGATGTTTA
Source organism: Catalaphyllia jardinei (assembly GCA_022496165.2). Lineage (NCBI taxonomy): Eukaryota > Metazoa > Cnidaria > Anthozoa > Scleractinia > Caryophylliidae > Catalaphyllia > Catalaphyllia jardinei. The sequence continues at coordinate 12,658 of JAEMPF020021153.1, forward strand.
CATGTAAACCTGATAAGAAAACAAGAAATTGCATTATTTCTTTGTTGCAAGACAAAATGCCCAACAGAAGCCAAGAAAATTACTGATTGTTCCAAAAGTTTGATTCAACTTTGAAGCAATAAAATACATTACCATTTCTGTTTCTTTAAGACCAGGAAGCTGTTTTAAGTCTGTGACCTGTGTTCAAAACTAATTTGAAAGCGTGCTGATCGGCATTTTCTTTGTGGCAATTGATGGAAGGACCTCCTACTCCTACTTAAACATTAATTTGTATTTTTCTGTTTTGTTTTAACTCCCAAAGTAGTAATTTTTCTTTGTTAGGGATGAAAACAAGACCTTTAAAATTTGTAGAGTTGAGCAGCAGCACACCATGATAACTGCACTTAAGGAGAGCAAACGATCTTAGTCTTATTTTGTAGTGGGTCTGTTGTGTAAATCCAAATAATTTTACCAACGTTTTCACAAAACTTAATCCTTCAAAAGGTATTTAAAACTGTTGCACTGATGAACAAAGAGCTAAAAAGAATGTAATTTGATTGTGCATTTTGCAAAAATTCAAACTTCAAGTTGACAGGTTTTCTTCATTTTTTCGCTATACCTGTAGGCAGAAAGTTGGTAGAGAAAATAATCCATGAAAAGAAAAACAGGGGTCACCGCATGTCAAAGATCATTAAATCCAGGAAAAGCTATGGCAATGGCCACCTGCCCTATCATTTGTTTATTTTATTACCTAACGCTCACCCACATGCATGACGTGTCATGTGAAATTGCGTGCGCAGAAGGATGCGCAAAAACAATTTGCGTGAACGTCCTTAAATAAAATGTGAAATGTTTAAAACGTGGATAAGTCTCTGGTGTCACAATATGCTAAATGAGGCAAATGTTTGATCCACTATGGTCTAAGCTCTCGTAAGCGACCAACTCCCATAAACGACCACCAAGACTGATATTTTGGTTTGTGGCTTACGGAAAGTTCCACTGTATTTACCAGCTTGCATTTCCGTTTTCTATGTAGGAATTCAAATTAGCTTTCTGCACATTGTATATTTGTATATTTTTTGGATACAGGTCCTGAGCTGGAACTTGTGGTTCATTTTCAAAAGGGCAAAGGCTGTGCTAGAACAGTGCTTTCTTGAGAACAAGTCAGAGTTGCTGACGGAAGATGAAAGTAAAGCTATTGGCTCTCTTCAGTCATTTTTCAATGAAAATTTAGTGGAGCAGTTTCAGGACATACTGCCTTCTCTAAAAGTGAAAAGCAAGTTGTTTGTGAATTTTTCAATAGCCCATAACATTCTCAGTCCACTAACTGACGAATGCACACTGAATGAAAGACACAGAGATTATTTGGGCCTAGGCTGTGTAAAACCTTGCAAGTTGTGTACCAAACTGATAGTGCCAAGTACACGAGATGACATCAAGTTCAGTGGTCTTGGAATGGGTCAGTACCTTCAAATTGTTTATTATTTTCACAGTGAATGTACCAGTATGTGCACTGACAGTAATAGTACTCTCACAGGCTTTTAAAAATTATTTTTTTTGCAAGTTCAGAATATTTTAGAACAGTCCTGTATAATAAGTATTTTTATGCATTTTGCTTACTTACCCTATTCTGACTTATTGAGGGTCATGAAGGTATAAAATGCAATTCAAAGCACTGGGACTGGGAATGGGAAAGATGTCCTATTTAGTCTACAGATCATTCATCAGCAAATTCTCTGAACATTTAAAACTACAGCAAAATTAATTTCAATTGGTCCTTTAAAAGTCCTGAAACTGTTTGGAAATCAGTGGATGTCAAATGTAGACTTTATTCATTGTACTTCCATAAAGCAGGCTGTGTATGTCACATACATGCTTTATCAAGTTTTTTTAATATAGTCAAGACCCTACTCACACTCCAATTGGTCAAATGTCTTATAGAGTGTATGTAAAATAACAAATATACTCAAGAAATGTAGAAAATACTGGACTGCAGCCCATGTTTTCTACATTTCCTTGTTGGTTTCAAAAGCATGCCATGTTTTATCACAATGTAGTACACAGCTACAGTAAGGTTTCTGTATACATGTATTTTTACATAATGCATACTGCGTACATTGCTATAGGGCAAATGCATTCCATTCATGGGTCATTATTTTTACAGTCGAACCAAGTGAAACGTACCCCTTAAGATCACATTAATGAATTGATTATTTGAATATTGAACCTGCTAATTGTTTCAAGAGTGTAATAATGAATTGATTATTTGAATAATGAACTCGCTAGTCATTTAAAAAAACAATATTATTTTGAACATTTAACCCATTAGCCATACTCTTGGAATGACTATTGGGTTCAATTTTCTAATAATCAATTCATTATTGCATTCTTGGAAGGACTTGTGGGTTCAATTTTCCAATAATCTTTTAATTCTTGCATCCTTGAGACAACTAGCTGGTTCAATATTCAAATAATCAGTTCATTAATGTAAAGACTGCGATCCTGAAGGCTACGCTTCGCTTGGTTTGACTGTAAAAAGAAATTGTCTGTCGTGCATTGTTGAGTTACATGTATATGTTAAGCTACAGATTTTTTTTTAAAGAAAAAAGAACTGAGTAGTGTGAGAAGCACTTTTAAAATTTCCATTTGCTTATACATAACAATGCAGTGGGCCACGTTCACTATATCCCTTAGTAATTATCACTGATCACAAGAGTGTACAAGAGTGCTCCTGCATTTGTGGGTTTAACATGGGAAAGGCATGCTCACACTGGAAATAGCTGCTTGTGAGTAACCAGATCGCTGTGCAGTGTACTCGCACCTGGCCACTGCTACTACCATGTATGGATAATTTTAATGATCTTAGACGCTTTACGGCACATGTTTTTCTTTTCATAGATCACTTTCTCCACTATTCTCCTTTACAGCCATTATTAGAGTCGTCACGGAATGATCCTCCCCACTAACGGCTGCTCACTTGAGCTCTGCATTCCTTTCCCTTTGTTACTGAGAACCAATAACATTCATGCAATTGTTAGCAGCCCGCCAATCATATTTCTCGTTACATTTGCCGCCAAAGACCAGGTTTCCAGAAACTGGAAGCCTGCTCCTTATTGGTCAATTTGAGAAAAGGAATGCAGTGCTCGAGTGAGCAGCCGTTAGTGGTGAGGATTGTTGTGTGCTGACCCTAATAACGACTGCAAAGGAGACTATTTCTCCACCATTTGTCAACGTTTTTTTTTAAATGAATATAGTGAAGGACCTAGCTACATGTAAGGCCAGAAAATGATGAGCTAGTTTTGACAGTAACGTTATAAGTTAGAAAATTAACAAAGTATTGTTTTCCTGATTCTTTTCGTGTTGTTGTTATGTCTACATTTAATATTGTTGATATGTAAAGTTTAAAATGAGGTTAAATATACTTATTTAACTTAGTTAACGACTAGGAGCACGTTGCGTAGTAGTTAGCGTGGTGTTAGTATGGCGTTAGCATGCTGTTGCCCTTTATTAGCGTTTTTGGTGGCTTGTTTTTGCGTTCCCTGTCGTCAGGGTTTGTGTTACTGTAGGGGGCGTGATGCAGAGCAGTTTCCTGTGTTCCTGTGTCAGCGGTTTTTGATGTATATATGAAATAATTCATATTTGAACTGCGGTTATAGATGCAAGTGAAGTATGATCCTCGCAGTAAAGTTTCCAATTTAAGCAACAGGAAAGAAGAAGCCTGAAAAAAATCAGGACTTCAACGGGATTCGAACCCATGACCCCCGCGATACCGGTGCGATGCTCTACCAACTGAGCTATGAAGCCACACATTGGGAGCAAGGTCAAATTATCGAGTTCATATTTTCCCGTGCAGTGAAGTTACGTGATGTATATATGAAATAATTCATATTCGAACTGCGGTTATAGATGCAAGTGAAGTATGATCCTCGCAGTAAATTTTCCAATTTAAGCAACTGTGTGGCTTCATAGCTCAGTTGGTAGAGCATCGCACCGGTATCGCGGAGGTCATGGGTTCGAATCCCGTTGAAGCCCTGATTTTTTTTCAGGCTTCTTCTTTCCAGTTGCTTAAATTGGAAAATTTCAGTACTGCGAGGATCATACTTCACTCAGCGGTTATTGTTGCAATTTTATGCGTGTGCTGTTACATGTGGTTGTAGTTTTTCGGTGCTTAGTGTTTGGGGCGTCCTGATCAGTTTTTGGATCTGTTTTAGTGTTTTCTACAACCCTCCTCTCCCTTTTATTTTAATTACTTTATTATTATTATTATTATTATTATTGTTGTTGTTGTTGTTAGTATTGATTATTACCGTTATTATTATTTTCACAGAGCTTCTGGCTCTGTGTGACGGGTGCCTGGGCTGGGGCTAAGAATGGCAGGCGGGGCTCGTGGCTTGGTTGCGGGTAGGGCAGGCTTTTAGGTGCTCTTGCTACCTGGGTTTGGGGTCGGCAGCCCCAGCCTCCAGGTTCCTAGGCACTCAACCTCCACGTCCGATGCAAGCGTTAATGGTATACTTGAAAGATCTTTTCTCTGTTCTGTTCAGGGCACACAGAAGCCTGGTATGATGAACCAGACATGATGGTCTCTACAGCTGGTAAGTACTGATTTTGCCTTAGAGAGTTTTTCTATAAATATGTAGGTGTTCAAAGTGAAGTGTATTACCTTGAATGATCTTAGCAACCAAGCATAGTGCACAGGGCTAGAAACATGCTTAAAAGCCAGAGTGTTGTATACATTGTACTTTATCTGTGTTCCTGAATGTCAATATTAATTGCGTTCGTCAAAGAACGCTTTCATAATGCAGTCGAAATCGACATTCTTGGAATTTTTGGACGTGTATTCATCGTTACAAATTTAGCCACCCCCGAAAAATTCTTCAGGGGCAAATTCTTCAGATGCAAATGACGTCATTGCAATCGACCATGTCCTTTGTCTGTCTCACGTTTTCTTTCACGTGTCGGCCTGTTATTGTAACTATGGTCACGGCCAGTACACTGGTACCGTAACTGAGTCACGCGATAATACACGTGACGAACATGTGAGCACGTGAGTAGGCCATGTAGACTTTGGACTTTCTTTCCATGTGCTCTCGATCGCAGCCAGAGGTAGCGTTGGATACCTTTGCCGTGGAATTTTGAGGCTGGGTAGCATTATATTCAATAGTACGATGTTGTTTAAACGTTCGTTCGGGCTCGCGTAGAGCTTGTTTATTTTACATGTACACGAACGCGATCGCCTAGGCTTTGGGATGTTAACCGTGGAAACAACTGTAATTCCCGGGAGCGTTGCGTGACATCCCAAAAAGAGACTACGGCTGTATTTGATTGCATTTGTTGATTTAGTTCCAATTTGCGACAGAAAAAGTCAGTCGTATCCGGTGGAATATTATTTGGAATAGGTGGAAGAGTACTCTGAGGGCAAGATCCATAAGAGTGAACCTGAACCAGAGAACGGAAAAGTAAATACTGTGTACTTTGTTAATCAGGCTAGGGGAAGTACTCGAATCAGTCGCACGGTCGGCACAGAGTTTGTTTAGGATGAACGAGCACTCGATTGCAAATATTTATTTATATTTGAGCTTGCTGCCTAGAATAGTGTTCGTAAAAAATATACTTTTACAAATTAGCTTTTGCACTTAAACATTACAAGTTAATGTGAGAATATTTAGCACGAAATCTGAAGGCTGATGGAAATACTTTAGTCCTATTCAGGTCTGAATCCTATTAAACTGAGTCCTATTAAACTGGTGAGTCTACGGAAACTGGGGCCGTCACGCAACGTAGTTTGCTCAGGGACCTCTTCAATCAGAATGGCATGGACTTTGTCACTGAAATATCTTTCTGTAATACCCCGGTACAGTATGTCAAATTTCATGAAAAATATGTTAAACTTTCAATTTTCACGGACTTGTTTTCCTCACCATGTTCTAACCTCTGGCTAATAGTGACGTTCAAGGTGTTTATCTAACTTATCTATGTTTCTCTTTTTGTACTTTTACGAAAGTCACTCAAGGGATTTTCGTCAAAGTAAACTATATTGCTGAAGGAACTGGGCCTCAGGTTTTCTTCTATAGTCCACTTGACTTTCATACTTAATCCACTAGCCGGTATAAAAGAAACTAAGCAGTTCTTCTTCTCTTTATAGCTTTTTGCTCTGACATACACGTGGACGATGTGATTCACCAGGACAAGGGACAGGTATTGAAGGGAAAATCAACTTACAGGAAAGGCGTATTGGACAGACTGTCGCCACGGCTATTACTTACTCTTATATACAGAATCGAAAGCACCCACAAAA
>JAEMPF020021154.1:0-18926 GCA_022496165.2 Catalaphyllia jardinei
TTTCTTTCTATCCTCTACCCAACAAAGGAGGCTGTTCTTCGCGCTATCTATCCAACAATTGCTCATTTATTTCACTTTTCTTTCTTTTTTAATTGAGGCTCTATAGTGCTTAATTGTTTTTGAAAAGAAAAAGATCGTACGAAAGTGAACTGAGAAAAACTTGGAATAATACTAGTGACTTTTACAAGACTCAAATTGGATTTGTTTTCTATGTACTTGCGGCTGCAAAGAATTGCTGCACGGTAAAGTTTACCCCTCCGGTAATGTGATCTCCAGTGTTTCCCTCGAGATTCAAGAAGGTGCTATTGCCAGTTGAAAGGTGGTGTAATTTCGGTACTCGAGAACAAATTGTGCAAGCTTTTCAAGGCAATTTTCCAAATAAACGAAACCAGGAAAGAACATTTCTTACTTACTCAGTGCACTCTAATTTTGGGTCATATTCTTTGATGATTTTGGGTTCCAACCTTCTCGACCTTTGCAGACTGGATCAAGTATAACATGGGACGACAATCAATTTGAATACATAATGTTGTGAAAAAAGCGTAGCAACTCTAGTTGAGATATGCATATCCAACCCTCACATAAGAGTTTATTACATTATATTCTATCAAATGTGACCTGTTTGCTGGGCCAGCAAAACTCTCTAAAGCGGTTATTGATGATCTTTCGTTTGAGCGCAAAATGTTGCATTTCATTGACTTACGGTATTGTGACGGGTAATGTTTACCACGTAATGGTGTCTATAAAATTAATGGCTTGACGATTTTACCTTGCTGTATTCTGATAACCTATTGGCCACCTACCACATGTTTTGCTTATCTATAGTTACAATACCAGTCAGATTTTTTTCTGTTTCAATGCAGTGAATGAGCATTCTATGTCAAGGAAAAAAATAACAAGTTGACTGACTTCCGGTTTGATGACATCTCCTCGGCACTGAAATATGTAGTGGATTTTCAAAAAAAAAAACTTGCTTGTAGTGCTTGCTGAATACCATACAGCCTTCGAGATGATTTTGCGATTCGTATACCCAGGCCTACAGCCAATGCGAGCGAGAACGGCAAGAAAATTGTGCCAAGTGTGGCTGTCCTGTTGTCTTACTTCAGATACATCACCTTGGTTGCGTTTTTCTCTGCGCATTACAAGTTGCTTTGATCAAAGTATTACACGTGCGTCTGAAAGAGGTGTCTAGGAACCAAGCGTCCGAATTTCCAAGGCATCCGAAGCAAAAGAAAAGCCTAGTTTAGTCAACTACCCACGCTTTGAAAGCGAGAGGCGATGGTCGGCAATGTTTCCTGCAGAGAGAGCCGGAGCTGGTTGTATTTACTGGGAGGACTCATTAGAAACGGTGAGTTCCATATTTAAAGTACTTTATAGCTTCATTTTGTTTTACATTTGGTAGTCATTCTCAATATTTAGTAAGTGATTTGCTGGATAATTCATGTTTTTATCGAGACTCGAGTGTCAATAACTAAAAGTATGAGGTAGTCACTGAAGCGCGAAGATTATTCCGCTAGATCTACTGATTGTTGCCGCGCGCGTGACAAAATTATCTCCTCTACGTTCTCTTCGAAGAAGAAAGCTTTCAGATGTTTCAAACGCTGTTCGAGTTTCCATATAGCATATTAAAAATTACTGAAGTGCAAATTATTTTCGTTTCCTTCAGATTAGAAATATATATCACCTTTCTGCAGTGTAACTGATAACACTCGTACGGTTCTCTCGGGTAAATGTTACTGCGACCTGAGAAGTGTTATTATCTTTTCTTCGCGCTTTCCGTCGGAACTTTAGTTTCGGCGTTCTTTTGACTAAAGACTATTTCCTTACACCTTACAAACAATGAAACTAACAGAATCCAATGATTATTTCTCCTGTTCACCTCAAAGTAAGTGATATTTCAGTAACATCTGGTCGCTCGCCGCGGTAATGATTACTGTTCTATTAAAGCGACAATAACTTGCTCGTGTTTATACAAACAGATGACAACTGACGAAAGAAAGATGACCTGATGCGTGACTATATTTTCGCAAAACAGCGTTTCGCGCTTTCTAACGAAACATTGGTTTCTTCGTACTTTTGGCGAAAACTATTTCCTTGCACCTTAGAACATCAAAACAAAAAGAATGCAATGATTGTTTCTCCCTATCGCCTCAAAATAAGTGATATTTCAAAAACATCTGCGCACTCGCCACGGTAAAGATTACTCTTTTGGGTAAATGTTACTCGACTGAGACATCTCTAGTAAAGTGACTCGCTGATTGGTTTAGACTTGGTAAAATTTACGCTCGCTGGTAACAATTTTTAGTGCATAATGAGATTGACTAGTATACAATGTTTTCGATGTTTGTTTAACCAAGTTGCTTAAATCTTTTCTCCTTATATTTGCTTTAAACCTTCTTAAAGAGGTTTCGTTTCTGTCCTTCGTGCTCAATTTTGACCATAAGAATGGCCCAAAAAATCTAAGGGAATGCTTTCGGTATTTAACAGTTTTTACCCTTTGAACATGAAAGTCCGAGTTCCTCAGGTTGTAGTTCGAGGACGATGGGGAGAAGAATTCCCGTATATTGTAGGGCAGTAATCTATTCCTTATTTTAAACCTAAAGATAGCATATACCACAAATTATTTGCTCATTGGCACTCTATCAATAGGTATAGCCCACTTTCCTGTGTAAATGATACACAACCGAAATTTGCACAGTGCTGTGAGCAAGACATTTTGCTCTTGAATATCATAATATGATAATATGTATTTATTGGACTTCAAGTGGTACAAAACTCAATAAAACTCCAGAAGACTACGTTGTAGCTAGTAATATATAAAGTAAAGGCTCAGTTACGTCTGTGTACATGTATGCTTCTCTCCGTCCACTCAACCTTCCCACCATGCAAATAACCAAACTAACAAAATAAGCTTAATATGATGCACGTGATATAGAATATTCTCCTTTAGTTTCATTCAGACCTGTATTTTTTGTAACATGGTACATGTTTAAGACAGTTACATAAGCTTTCTCAAGGTTATCCGATAAATGTTGCACTAATCACTTACATTTTCTTTGAATAAAATATCATACATAAACTGTAACAAGCAAACAGTGAGTGAGGCTTTCACTTCATTTAGACGACACAACATTTGCTAAACAATGAACTCAAATGCTTGACAACAAAACATACAGAATGATGCTATATTGTCCTAATCTATTTTACAGCGAATGATTCATTTACCCAATCAATCAATTGTAAGCCTGCTGATAGCTAAGATGCATGTCAGGAAGAAGCTTGATGCTTACTGATGCACCACCAACATTGTTAAACACTATAATACACAATAAACACTTGCGTCATTTCATCGCTAAGAGCATGAATGAGTTGGCTCATAAGAGCCCTTTGATTTATAGTAACAGTCAACGCAAAACCCACCAAATTGCTCAATTTCGCCATTCAGAGCCACAGAAACGACAATGCGCCACAACTGAGGTAGGTTTACATTTATCTTGAGCTTTAACTTAGACATTTCTCAATATAAGTTTACGATATTACGACTCTTCAATATTCTCCTATACATTTTTTTATATTTTGAACATAAACAAACACACTGCTTGTATGGGCCCCTGTGTGTTAGAACTCTTGTAAGCGTGACATTTGTTAGCGTGACCGGACGTGACACGTGTGCGCGCTAAGACTTGTGGTCTATAGGAGACCTCGTGCTGTTGCTTGAATTCGATCCTCGCTTGTGTTTTGGGTTGTTTATATTATACAGTCCCGAGTAAGAGAATTAAAGGGTTGAAATTGAGCCGTGGAGTGGATCTTAATTACCTTTCCAACATTGGTCACTTCGAGCCGGATGTGAACTAGAGGAAATCTGGAAATCCTGAAAACCTTCGAAGGCGAGATATTCTTCCCTTGACTACTCTATGGCTGGCGGGAAAAAGAACGGAAAGAAGAGCACAACCCAAGTGTCTGTCAAGTCTACAAGCGACCAAACCTCAACAATGTCCTCGGAACTCACAAAGAAAAAAGCTTTCAGAACTGGACATCAAAATTCCACCGAAAGGAAATTGGAGAGTGCAAACGAAATTTTTAACTCTTTGAGCGACAACCCGTCGAGTGGTGCAAAACATCGAGCGACTCTAATCCTTTACAAGTCCTCTCTAAAGGAAAAGTTGGACGTTATCCAGGGACTGGATAAAGAGATTCTCGATTTATCAACGGAGGAAGAAATTGTCAGCGAAATTGAAGAAACTGACCAATTCTGTAGTCACGTCGAATTGGTTCTTGCCAGATTAGATGAAGCCCTGGCCGACATTGCTCCAAAAATAGAAGCCAGTTCTCACACTTCAAAGGAGCCGACGAATGAGCCCACGCAATCGGTAAGCCATGTGAATCTTCTAATGATTCGCCCCAAAGTCAAGTGCATGATGCAGGCTCTCAAATTAAGCTTCCAAAGTTAGTCTTAAAGAGATTAAGTGGAGATATCACAAAGTGGTGTTCATTCTGGGACACATTTGAGGCAGCAATACATAAGAACTCCAAGCTAGCGACTATTGACAAGTTTAATTATCTCAACTCTCTCCTGGAGAAAACCGCTGCTGAGGCAATTGCAGGTCTTGCCATTATGAATGCAAATTATGAAGAGGCCATTACTATTTTGAAGACCAGGTTTGGCAACAGACAGATGATTGTAAACAAACACATGGATGACCTCATCAACATAGCACCTGTTTATTCTAATCATGATCTTAGGGGCATGAGACAGCTCTATAACTTAGTGGAGGTTCATGTACGTGGTCTTAAGGCTCTTGGAGTGCCATCAGAATCCTATGGTAGATTGCTGTCATCTGTTTTGATGAACAAGGTACCTCAAGAAGTACGTTTAATCATAAGCAGAGGGGTGAAGGGGAGAGACTGGGAATTAGACCGGCTCTTGGCAGTTATGCATCAAGAATTGGAAGCAAGGGAGAGAGCTGCACAGGGAATTCATAATCCACAGCCAGACCCACCATTCCGAAGGAACAAGCAGCATTGGAAAGGCCCACCCTCTGTCTCATCACTATTTTCTAAGTCAGATAGCAAGCCAACTTGTACCTATTGCAAGGAACCTCATTCATCTAATAACTGTGACACCGTTTCTAGTGCACAAGCCCGAAGAGATATTCTTAAGAAGACCGGAAGATGTTATGTGTGCCTAAGGAAGGACCATCTAAGCCGAGAGTGCAAATCTAATGTGAAATGTTTCTCATGTGGTGGCCGTCATCATGTCAGCATCTGTGACAGCAGCCTACGGAAAACTAGAACAAAGGAACAATGTGCGAAGCCCGAGCAAAGGGAGAATGTGCACTCAGAAGATCAGCCAAAGCCCGATCACTCCCAAGTAACCATGTTCATTAGTTCTGCAACACCAATCCTTCTTCAGACAGCTCACGCCACTATCTATAAGTCAGGATTTATGGAGAGAGGCATGAAGGCTAGAATAATTCTTGACAGTGGGAGTCAGCGATCATACATCACAAACCGTTTGAAGGATGAGCTAAGTTTACCAGTTGAATGTCAAGAGACAATGCTAATCAAAACCTTTGGGTCACAAGACAAAAAATTGCAGACTTGCGATGCTGTTTGTTTTGGTGTTAAACTACCTGATGGAAGAGACATGAAGATGTCAGCCTATTCTGTACCACTCATCTGCGAGCCACTGACTGGTCAGACAGTAGCCCTAGCAAGGAAAATGTACAAGCACCTCAATGGAATTCACCTTGCCGACTACTCAACAGGAGCAGAGCCAGCAGAAGTGGACATACTGTACTTATTGGATCAGATCAATACTGGCAAATCGTGACAGGAGAAGTGAGAAGAGGAGAAAGTGGTCCTACAGCTTTACGCACAAGGTTGGGATGGGTTTCATCTGGGCCAATAGAGAGCTCAACACGTGACTGTGATTGACTGTGATCCATCTGTGAACCTGGTATCCAGCACCCATGTCCTAAAATGTGCTGCAGAGCCATCCCAACCTCTGAACAACAACCTTACTGGAGAGCTCAAACGATTCTGGGACTTGGAGTCATTGGGAATATCAAGTCCTGAACAGTCACTTCATAGTCAGTTCATTGACAGCATCTCCTTTGAGCATGGAAGGTATGAAGTACATCTACCATGGAGGGACGTTCACCCAGTTTTACCAGACAACTATAAGACCAGCCACAAACGCCTGATGAGTCTGTTGAACCGCCTGCGACAAGAACCACAAGTATTGCTAGAATATGATACCGTGATCAGAGACCAGATCGAAAGAGGGATTGCGGAGAGAGTCAGTGAATCAGCCTCTGGTGAAGTCGGAAGGGTTCACTACCTGCCTCATCATGCTGTCATTAGAAGAGACAAAGAGACTACAAAGCTTAGAATTGTATATGATGCATCTTGTACAGTAAGTCAAACGGAGTCTCCTTGAATGATTGTCTAAACACCGGGCCAGCACTTTCACAAAAGATCATGGACATCATCCTGAGATTTCGAGCACACAGAAAGGCACTGGCTGGAGACATTGAAAAGGCATTTCTGAATGTGTCAGTGGCAGAAGAAGATAGAGATGTCTTGAGGTTCCTGTGGTTTGATGATGTGAAGAAAGAGTATCCTGAAGTAATTGTGCTGCGATTTGCCCAAGTTGTGTTTGGGGTATCCTCAAGCCCGTTTCTCCTAAACGCAACTGTGAAACACCATGTGGAAGGTTATAAAGAGAAGGATCCTGAATTTGTTGAGGCATTTCTAAGGTCAATCTACGTGGATGATCTGAGCTCAGGAGGAGACACGGACGAAGAAGCCTATAAACTGCACAGTCAAATCTAAAGTCAGATTGGGAGAAGGGGCTTCAATTTGAGAAAGTTTGTAACAAACTCTCCTGAGTTGAGGAAACAAATAGAAGATAATGAAAATGGATTATGCAAGATTAGCCGTACTCTACCTACTGGTGAAGATATGTATGACAGCGGAATCCTGCAAGATGTGTTGGTCAGTAATAGGGCTACAGTGGAATTGGTAGTTCATGAAGAACAGTCATACACCAAGACCTCATTAGGAGATGCACAGGACAGCAGCAAATCTGAACAAAAGATTCTTGGAGTCCAGTGGAATTTTGTGGAGGACAATCTCATTTTTGACCTGAGGTCAGTTGCTCGACTAGCTTCGGAATGCAGACCCACTAAGAGGAACATTGCTGCTGTAGCGGCAAAATTCTATGACCCAATCGGTTTTATATCACCAGTTGTCATGCAGTTCAAACTTCTCTTCCAAGATCTTTGTTCAAGAGTAGGTGACTAGGATGACACATTAGAAGGTTAACTCAGAATGAAGTGGGATAAGCTGGTTGCAAGCCTTCAGAATTCTCAGCCATTTCGTCTTGAGAGATGCTATTTCAAGGAACCACGGAATGAAATTGTCTGCTGCAATCTTCACGGTTTTTGTGATGCTTCCTTAAAGGCATATGGTGCGGTTGTCTACCTCCAAGTTCATACAGCTTCTCGCACTTATGTGAAGTTTGTCGCATCCAAGACAAGAGAAGCTCCACTGAGTAGCCAAACAATCCCCAGATTGGAACTTTTAGCAGCTGTCATACTTGCGAGATTAGTCAAGGCCGTTGAAGGAGCTCTGAAATGTGAAGTTCCTATCAAGAGGATTACCTGTTGGAGTGACTCTGAAGTAGCACTTTGCTGGATTAGGGGCATAGACAAAGAATGGAAACAGTTTGTACAAAACAGAGTCAAAGAAATCTTCTTCCAGTACTGAGCTGGAGGTACTGCCCCACAGACAGCAATCCTCCAGATGTCCCATCCAGAGGTATGAGTTCGTCTCAGCTCGCGGAAAACACACTCTAGTTGATGGGTCCTGAGTGGCTGAGCCATCACGAGGAAGAGTTGAAGAACATTGTCAATACTGAGCGCATTCCTGAAGAATGTTTAACAGAAATGACACTGAAAAATCGAGGGAACCTGAAATCTTCCACTCTTCTTGTGAACACTAAGGACTCCAGCATTAGCCGTGTCATTGACATTAGCCGGTTCAGCAATCTTCAACGACTACTACGTGTTACAGCCTATGTGTTGAGATTTCTTAAGAACCTAAAGGCAAGATTATCACCAGACAATGAACAGTCACTGATTGGTTCTGAAATTGGGGCAAAGGACATGGAGGTAGCAGAACAGTATTGGATCCTGGATGTACAGAAATCTTTGCAGCAGAATGAGAAATTTGAGAACTGGAGGCGGGAGTTTAATCTCTTTACTGATTGTGTTGGCATTCTGAGGTGCAGAGGAAGGCTGTCGCATGCAGACCTTCCTTACTCTGTCAAGCATCCCATCCTCCTTGATGCAAATCATGGATTTACAACGTTGGCCATCAGAAATTGTCATGAGAGTGTAATGCATGATGGAGTGAAGGAAACTTTGACAGAGTTCCGATCCAAGTTTTGGCTGGCAAGAGGAAGACAGGTTGTAAAGAAATTACTACACAGTTGTGTAACATGTCGCCGCCATGAGGGAAAGCCTTATCAAGCACCACCACCACCACCCTTACCTGAATTTAGAGTGAAGACGGCACCGGCCTTTACCTTTACTGGGTTAGACTATGCAGGGCCATTGTACGTTAAGGGAGCCAAGAAGAAGACAGAAGAAAAGGTGTGGATTTGCTTGTATGCCTGCTGTGTTACAAGGGTGATCCACCTTGACATAGTTCCAGACTTAACACCGGAAGCCTCCCTTAGAAGTTTTCGTAGATTTACAGCCAGGAGAGGATTGCCATTGAAGATTTTCTCGGACAATGGAAGTACCTTCAAATCTGCCTCCAGGCAGATAGCAGACTTGATAAAGAGTCCAGTTGTAAGACAGTACCTTGCAGAGAAAAAGGTCGAATGGATCTTTAACCTAGAGAAGGCCCCATGGTGGGGAGGTTTGTTTGAGAGAATGGTGAGGTAAGTGAAACGGTGTATAAAGAAGACAATTGGAGGTGCTAGGCTCACATACGAGGAGCTGTTGACTGTCATCATTGAAACGGAGATGATACTGAATGCAAGACCGTTGTCCTATGTAACCTCTGCGGATGCCGAAGAGCTACTTACACCATCACATTTACTTCATGGCAGGAGATTGATGAGTTTGCCTGATCCTTCCACTGGTGACTTGATGGATCCCGACTTTGAGGCGTCATCGATGGAATTAAGTAAGAGAATGATCCATCTCAGTAATGTGATGAACCATTTCTGGCGTAGGTGGAGAGATGAATACTTGATTGAGCTCAGGAATTCACACCATCATTCTGCAAAAAACGCTACACCAACACCTGTAGCTGTTGGAGACATGGTCTTAGTACACGATGAGGATCTGCCCAGAGGCTTATGGAAGTTAGCCCGAGTGGAAGGTTTGGTGACTGGAGCAGATGGACTGGTCAGAGGTGCAACCATTAGAGCGAAGTCCAGAGGAAATAAGTCTAGTACCCTAAGGCGCCCACTGCAGTGTCTGTACCCTTTGGAGATTCATGGTGGAGATGATAGTGTTCATGTACGAGTCCGCATGGATTCGAACCCAGACCCTGTGGGTGTACGACCAAGAAGAAATCCAAGAAGACAAGCTGCTGTAGACGCAGAGAACAGGAGAAGAACATTGATTGAGGAACTGATCTAAGTTTGGACAAATCAATCCTAGTTTGTTGTACTTTGTTGTACTTTGTTGTACTTAGTGTTGACCAGTCTTGCAGTTAAGTTTGTTTAATGTAACTCAGCTGGTCAACAGGTGGGGAGGGTGTTAGAACTCTTGTAAGCGTGACATTTGTTAGCGTGACCGGACGTGACACATGTGTGCATGCTAAGACTTGTGGTCTATAGGAGACCTCGTGCTGTTGCTTGATCCTCGCTTGTGTTTTGCGTTGTTTATATTATACAGTCCCGAGTAAGAGAATACACTGTATTCATAAATGGCGGCTGCGCGGAACAGCCTGGTTTCGAATACATGAAAACGAGGCTTGGTAGGCCACGGATGATCAACTACAGCAAAAATGGCC
Source organism: Catalaphyllia jardinei (assembly GCA_022496165.2). Lineage (NCBI taxonomy): Eukaryota > Metazoa > Cnidaria > Anthozoa > Scleractinia > Caryophylliidae > Catalaphyllia > Catalaphyllia jardinei. The sequence continues at coordinate 10,039 of JAEMPF020021154.1, forward strand.
TCTACAAGTCGAGATTCTGACGCGGTTATTCTTAACGAAGACGATATTCCGGGAGCTGCTTTGGCTGGAAGAAACCCTTCTTCACTAAAAAATGAAGCACTAAAGTTTTGGTTGCGATGCCGCGGCGATTACCTAAAAGAATCTTAAGACGAAGGCACAGCTTATAAAGCGGTAAGCAACATGTTCGCAGCTTTGTTATACAGATTTGCTTCCAGAGATCAGGCACATAAGGTTTTGTTTATGAAAAATTTAGAATTCCTTATCGACTAATTTGCAGTGTCGACGAGTATATTAAAAGCGGAAGAGATAAAATGGTGATCGATCCTGATCCTGATGAAAAAGGCAAGGGTCTCAAACATTTCAAAAGACACCGCTCCTTCATCAAGTGTGAAATATCCGAGCGATGGCTGGGGGAAGTCGCTTGAAAGGATGCCTTCATTCACAAGAGCTGAAATGAACCAGCATGTGGCAGATTCTGAAAAAGGGTTGCAAATTCTGAGCATCATTCAATTCCGACCAATTTAAGGAAAGCTAAAACCTTTCTGGAGGACGAGTACTTGAAGGAGATTGAGGCAAACAGTGATCAAAGGTACTTTTATATCAAGGCAAAGTGCTATCACAGTTTCAAGAAGAGTGAGGCCCCCCATTCTCTTCGTTTTGCTATGTGTATTGTGTCAGGCCAAGTTATTCTAGCCACCTGTTCATGTAAAGCTGGCAAAGTTGGTTACTGTAACCATGTTTTGGCATTGATGTTTAAAGCACACAAGTTTAGTTTATTTGACAGTAAATCAACCGATGATTTATGCCAGGATGATGATGAGCAGCTGGATCTTGCATGCACTTCTCAGCTCCAGAAGTGGCACAAAAAGGGTTGTGGTGACAAAATAACTGCCCAACCGGTAATGGAACCGAAGTCACCATTTCGAAAACTAAACTCGATGAAACTAAGAACAGAGAGGGAGTGAAATGTCTCTTGTACGATGCAAGAACTAATCCCCGACATGATGTTGAGGCCGAAATGAATTTAAAAAGGCCCTTAAGCAAATAAATCCCCAGATGGGCTTAGCACTAATGGAAAGAGATGATTCTTCCATTAACAGTTGTGTGGAAACCAAATTTGGAGAAAGCCAGATTGGGTCATTTTGTAGTTATCAGTTGACTCAGACTGAGGCTAACTTTGTGGCTACTGTGGACGTTTCATCAATACCAAGAGAAGATGTCAGCGCAGACACTGAACGTACCTATCCCAGGTTTCCTCTGGACTCGCGCAGTGATTTTGTTTTGCCTAACAACTTAGATGTTGCTGAAAAAGCACTTGTTACTTCACTTGTTGTGGATGAGGCCATAATAAACAATATTGAGGAAGCCACAAGAGACCAGTCATCATCTTAGCAGTGGAAGAAGGAACGTAAATTTAGATTTACTGCTTCAAAATTTGACTTAATCTCAAAAAGGCAAAGGAATCATGAAAAATTTGCAGCTGACCTCATCAATCCAAAGCCTTTCACCTTAAGGTATGTCGAGCATGGTATCAAAAATGAACCCATTGCCATTGAACAATATGAGAAAATTATGCTTACCCGAAAGACCCCAGTAAAGGTTCTCAAGAGTGGTTTTGTTGTTTGTTTGGACATGCCATTTCTTGGAGCCTCACCAAATGGCAGAGTTGTTGTTTTTGGCTGTCAAAATCATTTCGGACTTGCTGAAGTAAAGTGTCCAGAGACAAAATATCAAGTCACTCCTCTGGAAGCATGTCAGGATCCAATTTTTTTTTGTGAGGCTGTTAATGGGCAATGCCGACTTAAAAGGAATCATTCCTATTACACTCAAGTGCAAGGCCAGATGGGTGCTAGTGGAGCCTCATGGTGTGACTTCATTGTCTACACAAAGAAGGGAATTTCAGTGGAGAGAATCCCATTTGATGCCGCTTACTGGGCAACTCTGAAACAAAAGCTTGAAGCCTATTTCTTTGCCCATTTTATCAAAACTGCGGCTAGCGAGTTTGCAAAATGCTAATCAGTCATTATGTAAACAAATGCTAGACATTGCATGTGGATTTTATTTATATACATGTACATAATTGCAGGATTAGCTCACTGCTTGGTAAAAAAATAATTATTATGAACCAGTGATGCCTTTAAAGCTCAACATACATATAGTGATCACCATCTATTTTCTCCTGGCAGTGCAATACTTAAACAATCCCAAATCATGAGAGTAGAGGGATTGATAACCAAAGACAAAATTAATTGGCTTTGTTTTTTCAAAGAACTCCTCACAACTGACAACTATAACACATGTAGGCTAGGGAACCTACAATGGTGAGGAGAATTTCTGTGACTATATTGAAGCTTTAAAAGTTGAGGAGAGATGACGTTACATAATTACATGTAAATATGATAAGAAGTACATGTATATTGTGTAATCCTTTTGAAAATAATGATACGCACCTTATTTTTCAATTTTCATAGTGTATAATACATGTAGCTTAAATCAAGACCTTAGCCTGAACTAGGAAAGTCAGAGAATTGTTATTTAGATTTTGTACATAGCATCAAAATTGGAATTGTGGGAGCTCTGACAAGAATGATTACAGTTAAAATTTGCATACAAACTTAGTTCTTAGGACAGGTTACAAAAAACAAAACCAAAATTGTTCAACTGAGCACTATATTTTTCTTCATAACATCAGTTTAGTTTTGCAAACAATTCACAAAAGGTAGAATATTTGACCACAGGAGGTGGCTCAGATGCAGGGCATTTGACTTAAGCTATTTTTTCTTCTGAACAGTCCACCTCAAAGCTGAAATTGTTTGCATGTGATATATTTCCCATGCACATAGGATAGATCAAATGTCCTGTGTTTGGCCGCAGCTTAACAATGATAGGTGCATCATGTTGTGGTAACATTTGAAAAGGATACAAAGAAAGGAGACTGATTTACCCATGTGGCAAATTTATATGTTAATTTTGGGTACAATGTTGTGGTTAAATTTTGATCTGTTCATATGTAGAATATAACATTTTCCTTTACTGTTTTCAGTTGAAATATTTTACATGTATTTATCATATCTCTATCCCCTACCTGCTTGGCATTTTAACCAGAGAAATTTACTTCTATTAATGAAGTCAAGATCAATTTAAGCACTGATGATGGGATCCTGCATGTTGCACAAAATGGCGCACACACACCACATTTGATTCACTACCCCAAAGAGGCTCAATGGAATAACCCCATCAAATATCAGAAAATTCTTCACCTTATTGATAGCCCTCTCAATATGGACTCTTAAGCTAGCAATTTCTTGTGTTGCAATCACATCTTCAGCTGACATCTGATCAGACTCCCAGGAAAGGAGGAATATTTAAGGAAACACCAAGGGGAAGGATGTCTTCAATAGTAAAACCCTTATCTGCCATAACAGAGTCCCCATTTGAAAAGGGAAGGTTCAAGAATCCACTTCGCTCTACTATTTTCCTGTCAGATATGCTCCCAGTGTAAAGTTGCCCAATAAATGAAAAAAAAACCCTTTTGGGGAAATTCCCACCAGTGCCTTTAAAGTGGTATGGTGTTTATACGAGCTAAACAATTCACTATTTAGAAGAAGGCTACTAGGCATTTCACATCACACCTCCGTACAGTCAATGATGACCCTTGTGCTTGGATACTTTGCCTTTAAGTCCTGAGGCATTGTCTCGTCTACTAGTTCTCTAGAAGGCCAAATATTTATATGGCCAAGTTTCAAATACATATAGTTAATCCAAGAAATGAAAATTCGGCTCACGGTTGGCTGAGAAACATTAACAAGGTGAGCTAAATGTAATTCAGCAAAACCTTGTCTTAGCCTACACAATGACAAAAAAAAATCTTCTACTGGTCTTAGAGACCTTGGTCTCCGTTGTTTTACAGCCTTTGCACTGCCAGCAGCATCTTTCCCAGACAACCAGTAATTGATGTTTTCTCCCCTGGCACCAGGATCGAAATAGTCGTACAAAGCCATCATGGTCTGACAGTTCGGAAATCCAGTGTAAAATGCTACCAGCGAGTCATTCGACGAGATGTTTTTAAATGAAAACAACTGCTCCTCGAGTTGTTCATATTTCTGCTCCAGATCGGCAACTTTCTTTTTCAATTTCAAAACCAAGTCCTCTAGTTCTTCATTGTTCACGTTGACTGCGGATAGTTTCTCTTGTAGCTCAGATATTAATAAATCTTTCTCAGATTTCTTGACAAAATCAGAGTTATATTCTCGCTCCGGTGTTTCTATTTCCGCTGTTTCCGGAACAGACGTGGCGCCAGGCATATTTGTTTGCGATGAATTGTTGCACACAACTTCGCTGCTTTCGTTCACCGAATACATAACCTCGCTAAATTCTGACTCTAAATTGTTTGTCACAGTTGTAACCGTGGAGCGTGGAGTTGGTGGTGGTCGTTTGAGAGGAGAACTTCGCTTCCACGCAAAGATACTTGGCACAGCTCCTGGTTTGGGGCTAACCTTGTGGTTGAGACTCCTCTATAAATCTTCAGGCTTAAAATTCCTTGAGCAAACTCTGGTTCCTTCCTTTATAGAAAAATTCTGCCCCTCATCTCTTCTTATAGCATGGAGCCACTGTTTTCTGAGGTTTACATCATCTGGAAAACGAAAGAAGGAAATCTTTTCGCCCGTCTCTTGGTCTCGCTTATCCTTCCTCGTACACAGCGGAGCACAACAATGTGTTGGCATCTCTCAGTCGATCTCCAAGGAGAAAAATGGTCCTGTGGACCAGAGTTATCCCTTACAGAGACTAATAGGATCTTTTCCGCTACTATCCTTCAAAAACTAACGATTTCAGAATACTTATGCGCAACATTTGTCGTCTCAAAACTCCAATATAATACAAATCTAAGTGCGCTCCAAGTTTTATGTGGCCTACCAAGCCTCGTTCTCATGTATTCGAAACCAGGCCGTTCCGCGCAGCCGCCATTTATGAATACGGTGTATTAAAGGGTTGAAATTGAGCCGTGGAGTGGATCTTAATTACCTTTCCAACACTGTGGTCTGAGTTTTTCGTGACACCCGTAGCCCCATATTGGATTGAGCCCGCAAAAGTACAGCGTGTTACCACAGTTAAATCATTCAAGCGTGTCGGGGTTTTAAAAGTGAAACGCATAAAATGACTTCCCAAGCATGTTGAACCTAGCATAAAATGACAACCTAGCATGTCGGATAGTAGGTGTGAAATTAAAAACGCGTAATTGGAATGTCGCATGGAAAACCAACATTGCATTGTTTGACGCAGTGTATCATGGGAAGGGCTTCCAACCCCCCTGATGTCTGTATCATTCGCGCCCACACCTGGAATTTCCGGAATTTTTGGTCGAATGGAAAGCGCCCAAAAAGTCTGCAAAAATCCAACAGTGCCAGGCCCCCGCGCGGTATGAAATCACTGGTCATTTTCTTTTTTCTTTCTTTCTTTTTTAAATTTGTTTTGTTATGTTTTTGTTTTGTTTTGTATTTTCCAAGCTGATACCAGTTTGTTTTTGTTTAATTTAATGTTTTAAAATTTAATTTTACATATTTTTCTCATAATTATTATGATAATTGTTCAATGTTCGGTGATGTGCTGGAATGTTCCTTGTTCCTGCTTTTATCAACGCCCTCCAATGGATAACAATTTATCCCAGGCCTGGATTTATCCGGTGGATACTTCGAGCAAAGGAGGGCCAGGGGGCCAGGAAGCTAAGCAAACCCATACTGACGGCCATTTTGTGACATAAAACTTCCTTGTTCATTGCCCTTCATGAAGTGCCTTAGTTTTACTTTACTTATCGAAATGGCTACGTTTGGAAGTAATCGAAAGCATAAAAAACCTGTTTCAGTTGGGTGTAGTGGTATATTTCTTGTACTGTTCGCTAACATCCAGTTTGTTGGTGAGTTTGATTTGTTGGTGCAGTGGCATTCAGAGATGATGTAAGTAATTCGTTGACCGGTGTCGATCTGTAAATTATGTTGTGTATAAGACGTACAACCTTTACGTAAACTGTGTTCAACAAATTGAACACTGGTAGTTTGTGCAGTTAACCAAACCAAACTACAGTATTTAACACAAAGGATTACAGAACACGTTTTAATATCAGCAGAAGTGAAGTGGCAACCTTGATAATAAATGAAGTCACTAAAAATGAAGAAGCAGTTTACGAATGTGAGCTTCAAACGGTGATGAACAAATGGAGATACAGAATACAAGTCACTGTCATGATCAGAGGTGAGAATAGGCAAAAGGAAATAAATAAAATGTACATGTACTAATTTGTTGTAAAATGTGTTCAGCAGAGGAAGCCATACGTATCACCAATATCATTTTGCTTTTAGGATTTTTAACTGTGGAAATCAGTCTTCTTAAAATAACTGCTTGCATGTAGAGTACAAAGATACCTTGGAACTCCAAGATCAGCTTAACAACAGTACATGTATAGTGTAGCTCTTTTGCATTCTCTGTTGTTTCCAGAATGTCCATTATTAATTAACTGTCACTTGTGCTAACAAGAAGCCAAATTTCATGAATCAAAATTTTGCTTTCGGATAGGCAGTCTGACCTGGCATAATGGGCATAATGCCATATACTTTGTTGGTTAATTTTAAATGCAGGTTGAAACATATATGTTTATTTGAGTTGAAGTCTTAGAAACCCCAATATTAAGACTACCCAGGAACAACCTAAGCTTAGAAATTTAAAAAAATGCATTCAGCATAGAGAGTCACTATACCACAACTAGACAAGGACAGCAACATGTTTCTTCCCCTCAACAAAGTTAAGCTCTTTTCGGAAGGGTTAAAACTTGGATGGGTGACCAAATACAAATACCCCATGTTGTAATGACTTTTTCCCTTCCTTTTGCAAAACTGGCATTCTTGTGTTATATTGTTTCTTCTATGTATCTACTTTTTGTTCTTCATTTCGCCGTGGTCGTATTTATGTGTATTTATTTACATTATTGTATAGATAAAAAGCCAGTGGGACCCGTCGTTCGAATTTCCTCAATTCTGTTGACTTTTGATCTTTCAAAACATTTAATCACGGCTTGAATCATTCGAAAATTCCTACAGCTTGTCAATTTTGTGACTTCCAGTTTTCGGCAATCTAGTATGGTTAAACCTGTATGAGCGGGCACTTTCGGGAAATGAGCTATTTTCTTAAAAGAGACTTCTATAATTACAGGTACTGTAGCTTCTATTTATAAAAAATGTTGGTGCGAGAATTTATTCAATGTAGAGCATTTTTCTGTGATAAAATATTGAGTACTTAGGTCAGAATTCAAAGAATAACTGAGGGCCTGATTACATGAGCTGGGCTGGCCAGGTGGGCCGGGCTGCTTCGGTGTGCTGAAATGACTTTCAGCCCGGTATTACATGAGGCGAACCAGCCTGGTTGATCCACTGATGGCTGATGTGATGAACCGTGGGAAACTGGAGTGAGCTTGATTTTGTACTCTTATTGGCTTAATGAGCCGGGATGACCAGGTAATTGCAATTAAATGGAAAAAGCTCAGCCCGGTTAGCTGGGATCACGGCACCGCGATACCGGGAGCTTGGCTAAACAGGCAGGCCCCGTTGTCATGTAATCGCGAAGTTGATTTTCAAACTGAAAAATTTCCATAATAAAAAAAATTCCATTATACTAATTAAGTAAATGTGTAAGAATAAAAATTGTATACTGTGTGTTCTTGTATAAAGGCAAAACATACATTTCAATTGTTGCCTTGTACAAAATGGGGAATTACGATTGAAACTCTTGTTATTGGCATGTTACACAATAAAACTACGAAGTGGACTGCTGATCGCGGATAGCCCGGTGATAGTGAAAAGGAAATATATTTTCGAGGTAGAGACGCTGCCACACCACACGATTTGGCCACCAATGCGATATTTTAAGCGGCCAATTGAGGCAGTTAGTTTTGTTTAGGTCAACAAAGAAATAGTACTCTTTTTTAGAGTGGTTTATTGACATAGTGAGTGTGAAAGTTATCAAGGTATCGTTTGTAATTCACAAGGTAAACCTGTGCAGCAAAAATATCCTGTTGAAACTTAATCTAATTTTGTGTCACAGAAACAAAAGGAACTTACAATGTCAGAAAGACAGAAATAGCCGGAGACTTAAATGGTTCAAAGTCAGACTGGAATGATGTGATTCTAGAGAAACGAAGATATCTGCGGTCACAACAAACGCGACATAATTTTGGTCAAATCAGACTTGTCAGAAATAGCAATCCCGCTGATTTTCTGTGGCTGCCTACAGGAAAAGAACACGCACTTGGAACGCTTGTATGATACTACAGACAGATACCATATATACTGTGGAAGATAACAATTCATCGTGTATTTTAATTAACCTTGCTACATTGCACAAGAGGTACAATATGGCTTTCTTTGAACGTGCCGACATTTTCTAGATTTAGTTGAATTTGTCAAATTTTCCGCCACAATTTGAGAAGCTTCACTTCTTGTGGAGCGTGTCCTATTTTAAGCTTTTCATGAGAAGTAACAAAACTTTCTGTTTTGACGTACCGTGACTGAGCTGGATTTCCGCATGAACACCAACACCAATAGCACTTGTATTTTGTCTTCATAAATAAGCTGAAGGTGCATGGACTGGGTGAATAATTGAAAAGAAACTGAAATTTATTGCATTAACGACAACAAAGAGTACTTCAGCCGGCATTCAAATGAAGCACTGCCTGGCACAGAAATGGAGAAACTATGCGTCAAATGCTTTCCCTCTTAGCGTTATTTCACCTCGCACGTTTAATATTTATTAATACCATTCTCGTCCCCATAGCCCTATTCTCATCTCTTAGCTGGTGGGGCATTGGCACTAGAATCAAAGGGCTCTGGAGACATACGATTTTC
>JAEMPF020021155.1:0-7500 GCA_022496165.2 Catalaphyllia jardinei
CCAGTGTTTTGCTATCGATGAAAAAGTCGCCATACCGAGTGGTCGTGCAGTTCACACCTCAGTGTGATGTATCACGCGCAGCTTGTACCTGTCCCGCCGGGCTTGGCTCACAGGGTAAGGGGAAGTGCAATCATGTTGGAGGTGTGCTGTTTGCCTTGGAAGACTTTACAAGACGGGGTCTACAAAAACATCCCGAGCCACTATCGTGCACATCGCGTCTTTCCGTATGGGTCGTTCCACGCAATCAAAGCGTTGCAGCCGAGCCCCTTGATCAAATCTTAATAAGAAAAATAAGATTTGGGAAGAAGAACATCCGCCTTGAGCCGAAAGTTATAAAGTTCGACCCAAGACCACCACAACAGCACTACAGAGATGAGGAAAGGTTTAAAACTTTAAGCGAGAACCTTCAAAGCTGTCTGCCTTCCTCCTCGTTTTTTCTTTTTCATGACATCAAATCTAACTGTTCTGAAGAGCCCACCCCTCAAGAGACTGAAGAGCAACAGGAAAGGGGTGCCTTCACAGACAGCTATGACATAGCTACTAATCGTTTTAAAAGTATGATTGATGAGCATGTTTTTAGTCTAACTATTACTCCGGAGGAGATCCAGGAAACTGAAAGGTTGACCAGGGGGCAAGCCCAGAACAATCTATGGTTTGAAAAAAGGAAAACTGTATTGATAGCCTCAAATTTTGAGAATGCTGCCAAAACAAAAGTGGAGCCTTCAAATAAATTGAAGGCAATACTCTACAGTAACTTCACAACTGAAGCTGTGCAGTATGGAATTTAAAGCGGACAGAAAGCTCATAAGGGAAATGAGAAGGGATGGTATTGCAGTAAGTGTGGAGGAACCTGGATTGTCACTGTCGAGCATGGACAGAATAGTGACTACGATTGACACTGGTAAAAAATGGGGGATGGAAATAAAATCTCCTTTCAGCAAGGCTAGCATGACTGTTGATGAAGCTTGCAAAGCAAATAATTTCTTTTTGGAGAAACTGGCTGATGGGTCTGTACAACTTAAAAGGAACCACAACTACTTTTGTAGCTCTTTCGACTGCTCAAATTTCTCAATATTGGGAAGAAATAGAATGTTCCCAAGAGGACGAGGTTCATTTAGATCCTTGAAGTACAGTTTGTAACCACCACAAAGCCCAGCTCGAAACTTTGATAATAGGGGTGACCCTACAATCCGGAATTCCTTTAGGATTTTGGGTGATTTTCCGTCGTTTCGCCCTTCCCCGATTCCTTTTTTGGATTTGGGTTTTATTCCCGCCATTACACCGTAATCCGCCGTTCCGCGATTACATCTTTTCGGATTTGGTAGGGAGGGGAGGGGGGGGGAGTTCCGCCGTTCCGTCATTCCGGCTTTTAGGGTCGCCCCTGATAAACAAGTATGAACAAAACGGTAATTCTTAATTCTCTATGTATACCTGATGGGTAGTGACAAGAATTGCTTCACCTGAATTGTAATGTCACAGATTTTCTACTATTGTAATGTGCTCATCAGATTAATTCAGTTAATTCTCTGTTACATCAGTTGTGTCCATAGTGCTACGCGGCACAACATTCATATGTAACATTAATAAATAGTATATCTGCTCTGATCAAGGGAAATCAACTCCAGTCTCCTAGTGTGGAGTATTGTTACTGTATTGCTTCCTTAATCTCCTTAATGGGGAGCTAGCCTATTGCTGAATACGCCCGGTATTCCCGTATTTTTACAGTTTACAGGTTGCCCGACCACTTGTGATGAAAGGCATTGCAAGTCAAGTCTCTCACCGAAGAACGCAGTACAAAGACCCACAAACAGGTCTTGAATCCAGGCCTATTGATCTAGAGTGTATGACATTAACCATAAGGCCACTGTACCTCACACATCAGTACTTCAAAAGCCGCTGAAAATAACATTTTATATTGTTGTCATTCAATAATCCGGTAGTCCACCCTTACAAACGTCCAATAGAAACTGCTTGATCACTACAAAAAAAAAGCATACCGGTAGCTGTCACATGAAAACTCAAGGAAGTCTGCACGAACATCAAAACATTTGCAGCAGTCTCTACAGATACCATAGGTTGGCAGCAAAAGGTTTTGAAACCTTGACACTATTTAAGGATGAAGCAAAAGAAACTGATACCCTGTTTTAGACCTAGACCGAGAAAAATGACATTGAATTTAAGGAAAAACAAAAAACTATGAATGACACAAAGAATTGCAGATTTTGTCGTCATACCTGGAGGTGTATCAATAATCTGGTAATCCAGCAATTATGCTACAAATAATATAAATTTCGTGAATTAAAGAAATTCCCAAGATCAAGCAAGTTCACAACATAAAATAAAAAAACAAGACGAATCCAGAACACAGAAAATCGTCGGATAAAGCTCCCCCCCCCCCACAAAAAAAAAAAAAAAACATTGCATATATATGAATCAATAATACGGGAAAATGTACAAATGAAAACCATAAGTCAGCTGAACGCAAAGAATTACCTTCTTTCCTTTGCTGTAACGAGTCCCTGTTGTCTGGGTCGTAACATTACTTATTGCCGACGTTCCTCCTAACTGCTCTTAAGTACCGGAGAAAACTAGAATTACGTTCCTGATACATGTTAACACTTGACTTCTTCAAGAGTCTGTTCCGACTGACCTGAAATTAACGAACCACATTGTAACTCCAAGAGAATCACAGTCAGCGCCTTTGCTGCATGTAAGCTCCAGAGAGAAAGGACAGGCAGCCGTTAGCATGAAAATGACATATTAAGTCTTAGTTTGTTTTCATGCTTCAGACAAGAAGGAAGTAGTAAGCGTTTCCAATCGTTTTCCAGGCAGAGAGCTGGAATTTTTAACCTATTTTACCGTCCGCCATCTTGAATTTGAGAAGGAAACTGCTGGTCATCCTCTCGAACAGTCGGCTCAGGAGGCCTTCCCCCTGCTCAACCTGCAACCAGAGGACCCTGGGAACGAGGTTGCCTAACCTGTAACTAGCTGAAAAGGTCATCTTGGGGACCCAGGGACAGTTAGTATATTGGACGCGATATTTTCGGACGAACCGCATCGCGCGGCTACACAGCCACGTACTGGCTCATATGAATTCACTAACAGCATCGCGCTATCACATTAGGAGGTTGGTTGGACGCATCTCGATATGCTTTAATGTGACGGCGAGATGCTGTTAGTGAGTTCATATGTGATGCCTTAATGTGACAGCGCGGTGCTGTTAGTGAGTTCATATGACCCAGTACGTGGCCGTGTAGCCGCGCGATGCGGTTCCAGTCAATACTCACAATTTTACCCTTGCTCACCACAGAGTCTCCAGTAGCTCAGGGGTGGAGCATCCGACTAGATCACGGAGGGTCGTGGGTTCAAATCCCATCTGGGACTCGGGTTTTTTCCGAATCTTCGTTTCTCCTAGAATTTGCATAATATCATGTTGTTGTTATTTCTCTGTTAACTAAATATTTCTTTTTCATGCAGAAAACAGAAAGACAGCATGCAAACGCTTCTTAAGCACACTAGTCCACTTTGACGTAAGAAAGACTCCAAACCAGTCCTTATCCATGGCATGCATTAGGTGAAGCATTAGGCATACAGACTACTCCTGAACTTGCCAATATTATATCAATTCAATATAGCCAATGGCATTATTGTTCTATAGGAACATGAATTACTTAAACCTCAAAAAGTGAAACAGGAAATAGAGGTTCATCTGATCCAATTCGTGATTGCTCATACAATCGGATATTGTGTCCACATTTCGTCTTTCCTCCAAGTTATTGAGAATTAGTACAACTAGCTCGTGAAAAACCCAGATCAAGTGTTAATTCATTAGAACTTTGACTGCAGATGAAAAAATATAATCGACAACCAGCAACCCCAGCTTGAATACAGCCGGACACAGCCCTCGGGGGGTCCATATGAGCCAGAGGCGCTGAGCTGAGTTACAGGCCCGATTGGAGATCGACCACCCTACTCCGACACTCCATCCAGACTCACGTTTCCAGTGGATTGTCGCATGGTACTCATGATACCTGCGTGCTGTGTCCCATAGGATAGGTTCCAAATTACACTGCACGGAAGACCTAGTCGACTTCTCGACTGCAACTACACCTCTGGACGTGAAAGTAAAACAAGCACTGAGAGGAGCGCACGAAACTCTCCACCCAGCTAAGGAATGCGTGAATGCCGTCTGTGATCATGCAGATATAATCTATGGACGCGTTATGAGCCCGTTTTAGCGCTGATCTGGGATTTTTCTAAGAAAGAATTCGATACCTGCGTCCTTATTTACTTATCCTATCGTTACCAGAATATTTTACAGCCGTTTTGTACTCAGGAAAGTCTTTTCCGCTTGCCATTCCACTAGAAGGTTTTCTCAATTTTCACGGTTTCCTTGCATTCATCTCTTCGAGGCATTTCTATGGACAGGAATCACTCCAGCTTTTTCATATTATGGGTCCTTTCAAGTCACAACTAAACCAGGCTTATGATAAGTATATCAGTAGACTGTTGCTACCCATGCACATGTGATGTACGTACTGCACTGTAATCAGTGCTTCAAGGACTAATCTAGTAAAGATAGGTGTTAAGATTAAAAAGTGACTAATGAAAACTAAGTTTAAACATTTTATAACTACATGTTGTCTTCGGTCTCTTCGTGTCTTATCGCAAAGACTTTTCATGAAAAGTGAAACTTATTTCTGTGTGAGAGTCATCTTCTCGGACAACAAAGTAACTGCTTTCCATATATACACTCGATATCTAACCGTCACGCAGTTGACATGTAATAGAATTTTCAGGTCATTGTTCCACGGACGGTGTTGAAGTTTTTCTAGAAAATTGAAACATCGAGTTTCTGCTAGGACACTGAATTGTTGTTGCCGAGCGCGTTTGAAAGTCACTTAGAGTTACTTTCATACGCCAGAGATAATTTAGCCTTTTAAAATATCATATGACCAGTAAAATGTCCAGAAATGATACTAGAACAAAGTTGAATCTATTTCCTGATTATATAGAATGAAAAATTCTTACTTACCTCTCAGTAGGCTTTTTTAATCGTCCTGCCTCTCTTATTTATCCCTACATACTTCAACATCATGATAGCGACTGTATCTAAATGAAGAAGGAATTAAGGCGGATTACGTCGTTCATCACCGTTTATCCTGTTTGTCATCGGTTGCCTCTTAAGATTAGCTCAGTACAGTTCTGAAATGTCCTAAGTGGTGAGAGCTACAGAGCCCAGCAATGCTTGGATCAAACCGTTTGAAGGATCGTTGCCGTCTTGTCAAGCGAGCTTTCAGTCTCACATGATGGCTTCAGGAAATTGTCCACGTGAAATGGCGATCGTGAGCTTGCTCAATGTTTAAACAAAACTCGATGTATCCTTTTGAAGCTTTTACTCTCCTGCGCTAAAATGCGCAGGAAAATGGGAGATGGAATCGAGGTGTTTCCCCAAGTGTTAGGCTCACGTGGTCCAGCGAACGAAGATCCCACCAAGCCCCGAAATCAAATCGCTCGACACTTGGCCAAAGGGATTTGATGTTAGACAAAGCATTCGTGATAGTACATGTATGAGATTTGTACACGACGTATCTGTGCACGATACAAAAATTTATACGGGCTTTGACCAGAATAGCCTGAATTTCAGGCGCCTCCTCCGCTCATTAGGTCGCTCAGGGAGAGAGAGGCCTCTCGCACCGAGTGACCTAACGAGCGGAGAAGGCGGCTGAAATTCAGGCTATGACGAGAAATGAAAGGGAAAGAACTCTGTCGAGGAGACTGTGCATGCCGAAATATTCCTTTCAGAAATTATTTAGTTCGGTCAAAGGCAATTAAAGAGGAAACGCAAGAAAAATGAAGGCGAAGACATAAGAAAGTAAAGCCTTCCAAACACAAGTGTCACCTGAGTTTGGCTCCTACACCCCACCCTCACCCCATTCTCCGCACTCTGGATGGGATGCTAGTCAACCCGCGAGTTAACCACAGTATTAAAATTAATTCGTCGGTTTCCATTTATAAACCTGGACATAGGCCGAGTTATTCCGGAAAATGCCGGTTTACGCTCTGACCCAGGATTAAAAGTTAACCGAAGAGTTGATTTTTCTTGTATTCAAATGTTTTTCCGGCTGCTTACGTTTCTTGTGCATGGTTTGAGATTATTCAAATTAACCCAAAACTGAAGAACAAATATTATAAACAGAAAACCTCATCGAAAAGCTACAAAATTGAAATCAAAATTCTCGCTAACCTTGGGTTAGCTTAATCGGGCTTTGAAATTTGCCCTGGGTGGATAGAGGGACTTTGTGAGTAAGGTGTCCTGCCCTGGTACACATATGCATCATAATCAACGCGGAGTAAATAAAGAAATCACAGTTATGGTATGATCTTCAGAGTACAGGTTGCTATTCATTGTTGAAACAAAGAACTAATGTACTTTGTATCCGAAGTTGGAGCCCATGGCGGAATCACGAAACAAGGAGAATTCAAACCAGTTTGAATGTTTGGGACAAGTACCTGCGACCAGTCCCTTCGTGTAAACTCCTCAGGGGACTACTGGGACTAGTTGCAGGGACTAGTTGTAGGGACTAGTCCTCTCGTGTGTCCCGACCTTTAAAAACAGGTGACGTCAACAGGTAAAAAGATTAAAAAAGGAGAATAAATGTTGTGCCGCGTAGCACTGTGAACACAAATGATGTAACAGAGAATTAACTCTAAAATTTACACTTCAGAGTTAATTCTCTAAAAAAGGAGAAGTTAGACAGTGCCAATGCTGCCCAATCTGGGTACGTACTCTTCGAGCGTTTGCGCTGGCGATGTGCGGCCAAAAACCTGAAACCTGTAATCTACTTTAGCCATAAATATGGAATTTCTCTACCTATGTATGTTCCGCTTTCCAGTATTCGCAGTGTTCCGGTCACATGACCGAAGGCTTGATGAGTCCGTTCGTTTAAGTTATTCGCATGCTTGTGTGTATTTGCATATTTTTCTACTTCTTCGAGTCTTCATAACATGATGTTTTAAAATTCTCTCATTCCTGGTTTATTGGTTCATTACTACGATACCCTATTTTAATTCAGACCTGATCCAAAACCCGACACGTAATTACATTTGGTTCTTAAAGGTATCACAAAGCCAAACTACTTCAGTTTGGGTTAAGATCTGGGTAAAGATTTCAATTCCCAATGTTAATTCCTTGCGCTTGTCAAGAGATCACTATTAACAAGATTTGACAATTGCTGACCAGACTGGTGCAAATATATAATACGACTTGTCCCTGCAACAAGTTGCGGGGACAGGTCTCATGCATCATGTGAACTGGCCATTTTTGCTTCAAAATCTACGCGCAGGGACCAATTTTTGTCCCTGCGACTAGTCCCACGACTAGTCCGACCAGTTTCAAATTTTTGTGACAAGCCCCTGCGACCAGCCCTACGACCTGTTCCTGAAAACGCTTCGTGTGAACTTCGACCAGTTCCTTCGTGATGAAAGCTGCCTTGAATT
>JAEMPF020021155.1:12500-15000 GCA_022496165.2 Catalaphyllia jardinei
ATTCTGAGACTGTGATTGCCTGATCGTAGTTTAGCCACAGCTCGTCTATGTTTTAAATTCTTTATTTGTTCTAAATAATGAGATTTGCTTACATCTGTTTTAAATAAAGAGTAGAAACATAATTTCCTATTACAGCGAATTAGCTCCAGCTGATGTCTTTTTAAATTGTTGGAGATGTGACATTTAATTTTTTGCAAATTATTTTTAATCGTTGGTATATTGTTAGTTTGGGTTGTTTTGTTACATGATTGATGACGAATGTCGTTATAATTATGTATAATTTCATTAACCGTTAACATAAAAGATGTTTTTGCTTCATTTGCTAATTGATTGGAAATGATTAAGCATTGTCTAGCAATACTGTTTTCTGGAAGAGATTCAAGATGTATCCAAAATTGTGTTATTCTTAATAAGATATTCAATGTCTATATCTTCACACCAATCAGCGTGGGTGTTATATCGGTATAAACCAGGGTCTTCTCCGCGCTCATCCGTCATCTTGAAAGCGGAGTAGACCCTGGGAACGAGGTTGCTGCCTTCATAAAATGCCTGTCAGTTTTTGCCTTTTGCAACAGTTTTTATCACGAACATTGCACGTTAGGACTGAATTTCGACCATTAACACAGCTGGTCGCGATGAATATAGAAGGGGCAGGTATCCAAGCAAAAGTTACGTTAAACGATGGCTATAAAATGCCTTTGTTCGGTCTCGGTGTGTACAATACCGTGAGAGACGATTGTACGAAAGCGGTGAAGTTTGCTTTGCAGAATGGATACCGCATGATCGATACTGCTGCTTTTTATGGGTAAGTGCGAATGCTTTAGGTCTGCTACGGACCAAGCGGCCCATCAGGCTGGCGCTTATCACCGGTACGTTTCTGTAGCATGAAGCGACCAAGGGGTATTTCTACAGCCATCCACCCAACTTCCTCCCCATCTTGGATGGGATGCTTGTCGATCGTAGGGTTACCCTCCAGCACTAAATGCGCCGGTACCCATTCATATACTTGTTTGGAGAAAGGCGCTGTGAGAGTAAAAATGTCTTGCTCAAGGACCTGGCACAATGGCCCTAGCCAAGGCAACCACAAACCAGGGACATAGCCATTTTTTTTTAGGGGAGGGTGGGGGTTGCACTGCGTCAAAATGTGGGTACTCACGAAATTGTCATATTATTTTGGCCACCTAATGTACATTGTTTGCTTAAAAAGGCATGCAAAAAAGGGGTTTATGGGCACCCCAGAACCTGTCTTGCTATGCCCTTGACCATTACCTGCGTAGCAAGCGTTCCTGTACGAGCCGAACGAAATATAGCACCACAAGAAGAAGTTTTCGCCATTCACTCCAGGAAGCGCGAAAAATGGGGCGAGAGCAAAAAAGCTGAAGGAGGGGGGTGGGGGAGGGGAAAGAAGGGAACATTCCCTTCTTTCCCTCGCCCACCGCCCACCCTTGTCTTTTTTGCTCTCGCCCCATTTTCCGTGCATCCTGAATGCGAAAACTTCTTCTCACGGCCCTATATTTCATTTGGCTCGTACGGGAACGCTTGCTATGTAGGCAACCTTGACCATGATACCACCACACCTCCTACATGACACGTGTAATGCAAGGTGATTCTTCTTTATGGGAATAAAATAATGGAGCTGACATATGTATCAAGGGAACAAGGGTGACTCTATCAGCTGTGTAAAGAGGTATGAGTGTGAGGTAGCAGAATAAAATTAATTTTCTGTCACAAGTAGAAATGAATTTGAAGTTGGACAAGCAATCAAGGAATCTGGAGTGAAACGAGAAGACATTTTTGTGGTGTCCAAACTCTGGAATGACAATCATGGATATGAAAAGTGTTTGAAGGCTTTTAACACAAGCCTCAAGAAGTGAGTATTACATTTTTGTTTAGCTACTTCTTAGCACACGGTACATAGATGTAAAGAAGTTAAAAGTTCTACCATGTACATGTATTTGTAAGACATGTAACTGTTTGAAATTGTTAAAGGAACATCTGGACAAGATGATGGCATACACTGTAATACTTAAGAGAGAAATGAGGGAAAAGGACATTGATACAGACCCAGTGAAAAGAATCACAATTTGCAAGGAAACCCATCCAGATCGCTAGATATTGAAACCCAGTTCAATTTATTCACTAAAATGAATGTTCTTTCTCTTACAGGCTTGACACTGGATACATTGACCTGTTCCTTATTCATTCACCCACACCCGGAGAGAATGTCAAGTCCTATAAGGCAATGCTGAAGCTCAAGGAAGACGGGGTTTTACGGTAATCATCAAAAAGGTTCTATTAATTTTGAGGTCCTTGTATGTTGCAAAGGTTAAGGACTATGATAGACTACGAGTAGTCCCTCTTTCGCTTAGTCCGTCATGCGTGGCACGCTTAGCCTGCCATGCGTGACACAAAAAAATGGCCATGCGAGATCCTGGGGCCGAGAAGCACATGCCCCCAGGATTTCATGCGGCCATTTTTTTCACGGTTTTCTTTTGCCTCA
>JAEMPF020011532.1:0-12500 GCA_022496165.2 Catalaphyllia jardinei
AGAAAAAACCCTGGCAAAAAGAGGTTACTAGGCATTATAAGAGAACCGTTTAATCAGGGAAGGAACAAATAAAGAAACGAAAACACAACGATAATGTGCCCCCCCCCCCCCCCCGCCCCGGGGGGGGGGGGGCCGCACTCGCTTATTTGGGCTATACAGGGACGTGCCACTGGATAGGCTATGGTTTTTTGGCCTCGCTGTCCTAAACAGGGTATACAATTTGACTAGCCTTTGTCATAAACAGGTTTAAAACCTGTCCTAAATAGGGTATGGTATTACAAGCTGAGAGACTTTAACCCAGACTTTGGGCAGTCTCTTTCTTTTTTATCCTGCGACCCGGAGCTTGCGAGAAGTTGAAAAAACATGTGATTGAGCGGCCGACAAGCAACGCGTTTCTTTTCCTGATTTGCATAATGTCAACTGAGTAAAGCGACTGTTAACCGGACATTACAATGTCATCAATCAACATCAGATCATTTCTGGACACGAATGCCATTGTTGTCGGTATCTTAATGTAAAATATTTTTCCACTTAGCAGTATTATAACGCATTCGCACTGACAGAACAGATCGTACCGGTAGGTCTAGTTTCTCTGTCTTGGATAACGTGATGAAAGAAAGATGTCACTGTGTCGCACAGGCATGAGGGATACGGCTGGTATATATATATTGTTTAGGGATTGTTTTTCTCTGTAAAAGTTCTATTAGTGCCTTAATCAAAATAAAATTAACCTCAAAAATATAAGTTCCACTTATTCATTATACAGTAATTGAAGAAATCATTCCTATTTTATTTGCTATTAAAAAAAACACCTTTCTATAGATGCAATGACGACATTTTGCTATGGTAATTGAGAGCTTAATGCTTGATGCCTTTTTGTTTAGTTTAAGTGTAGAGACGCAACAACTCAGCTGAAAACTGGGTTTTAGACACATAGAGCATGATTTCTCTGATTCGAATGACTTGTTCAACAGTTTAAATTCCTGCAAAACCAGAGAGTGTGCATTTTATCACTTGTCCTAAACAGGGTCTTGAAATGGAGGCTGTTGTCCTACACAGGGTAGGGTTTTTAGCGTATTTTGTCCTAAACAGGGTCAGGATTTCAAACCCTCGGCGGCACCCCTATACCTAAATTTAGGTTAAAGTTCCCCCCCCCCCCCCCCCCCCCGGGAGCCAGACTTACAACTTTCTGTTGAAGTTTGTTGGGAATATTCCAAGAACACTGCATGAGGATCTGCTTTTACAGGAAAAAGGAAGCACAAACCTTTTGAATCCATCAGCCAAGTCAGTGGCAAGGAAGTGGCGAGAAGAGCAATCGCAGCCCATGAAGAGAGTAAAAGAAGGTCAAAATCTGTCCAACCAAAAGCAACTTTGCTCGGCTCTTGAATCGGTCCCCACGTATTCCATGCCATATTGAAAATGAACGCCTGGGCCGTAAAGACAGACAAGACGTACCATCTTCTCTTGAAAACCTTGAAGTGTACTCTAGTTATTGCTTCCGTTGAGGTACTGTTAGAGGAGTATCCTTGATCTTGTTTCAAAAGAGAGGTTTTTTCATTTGATTCAACCATTACTGTCAGTGTAGCTTGCGTCAGTTAAGTTCACGTTTATGAAGAATTCTGTGTAAGATCACGTGACCAATAATAAAGTGGCACACAATCACGCAATTTGTGTAACGCTTTTGTTTCTGGAAACCAAATCAGTGGGAAAAAAGGAATAGTCTAATTTACGGAGAATAAGATGGGGTTTTTTGCAAGTAACTTTCAAATTAATCTCTACACAGACTAAGGGAATCCTTTCATGCAATAAATGATTGAAACACCGACCCTTCTTTGTCACGCAATATTCCACTCAGCCGCGTCCCGATCCCCAACGGCCAAAATAGTCGAAGTTCTATTGGCGGTTTAACCGGAATGACAAGATCTCTTTTCTTTCCTTACAAGGAAAGGAAAAGGTGAAATTCTCCCTCCTTTTTCAAGTCTGCAACACATGTTAATATCTTAGTAATGGTTATGTAAATTCTCCGTTTGAGGATAGTAAGAACGCAATTTATTTCGCAGCGTTTTCCTGTCACTTTTCTTTCTGCGGGTCTCTCGTTAAATTTAATTCCCAAAAATGTGTAGTCAATCCAAACCATCGTGCTAGAATCGCTGTGATCGTGTTAGAATGAAAGTACGAAAATATGTACATCATTTGAAAATAGACGTATTTGAACATAACATAAACTAGTTTCGGCGACGGAAAAACGCTACTTTTGAAGTATCCAGTGACGAAAAAGATAGAAGTTGTTGAAATAAACTAACATGTACACAGAATTAATCGACTTAATGTCCTTGCTATCCATTATTTTCCACTTTTTCCCTATGAAAGGTAGAAATAAAGCATTTTGGCCACGTACAAAATCACCTTTAAATTGAAATAAAGCTAAAAAATACTAGTTTGCTAAGATAGAAAACACCAAAGAGATAATAGTAAACTACAAAGGAAGAAGGATGATTGAGGATAGGAAAAGACTGACACACGGATTGCAAACGATAAACTTGAAGAATTTAGGCTGAACTTTTCAAGGTGCACAAAGCGTGACAAAGCTCCTTCATGAACACCAGTGTTACAACACAAGAGGGTGGAGGAGGGGAAAGAAATTCGCTCGTGAGCCCTGCGAAACAAAATGGTAGGGCGACACCTACCCGAAACTCAACAATACGCCGTGAGACAAAAAAAAAATTATAGAAACTAGAAACCCACAAGGTTAACATAATCCTGTTTGGTTGTTACAAAATAGAAGACTCGTAGGGTCCAAAGTTCTCTGCGCTCCTTAATTCCGTTAAGGTGATTCCCCAGTAAAAGAAACCGCCATAGATTCCCGATGAAACTCGATATGCTGTCGTTACAGTACAAGGAGATGTTAAAAACGTAATAAAAAGAAGGGGTCAGCGTACTTGTTTTCATACCAAAATGTTGAAAAAGTATGTTTTTTAGGTCACTTTTAGTAATCTCTTTGATTGTTTTATTCATCCACATCCCAGAAAAATGTCTTCAAATGCCCTGCATATTTTTATCCTTTTGAGGAAACATAATTTGAACATGCGCTGTTCGGCCCGTTATGTCTCCTTCTGTAAGATTTATTTAATGTGCCAAAAAAGTAGCCATAGATTTCTGCTAATTTTTTTCTCAGTTATTGAGAATACTGTTCTCATTGAAATTATGGAATAAAAACTATAGGTCACCGTGCTCGTTTAAGAGAAACGGGCATTTATTTCGCTGTCGAGCTTAGCCTGAGGGAAATCTCATGCGTTATGTATGTGCAAATGCAGCAAGCGCGCAAACGCTAATGACGCATAAATAGTGCGCAGTAGTGAATGCGCTATACGAACTGGAGTTGAGCAGCAACTCTGCCTTGGATCCGTCCTTCCTTTTCTGCATGCACTGATACATCTATTTGGCTATGCCGCAACTGTTTATGTATTTCAGATTTACTTGACAAGACACGCGTTACGGCAAATTTGAGTATTTGACAAGGGCTCTTGACAAGAATTTCAAAATTCCGCTGGTCCAACGCCTCGGCGCCAGCTGCTGACCGTCAAATTATCGACCCTAGGGCGACAGCTGAAACAGACATCCGACAATAAATCCTTTAAACAGCAAAACACAACAAGCTTGCAACTGATTGAATGTGGGGAAAGTCAACAAAAACTCATTAAATGTCGATTTTTAGCAACTTATGCCCGCCTTTTAGTTGCCGTTAAACGTTTTGCTGAAGTCCATTAGAAAGGATTCTAGGTTTTTATAGTGAACGCAGTAATATCGCTTGGCTTTAGTATTGGATACTTTGAACCCGACACATATGATGTTATGCGGAACAAATCATTAATTGGTTCCCAAGCAAACTCAAATTAAATTCCATGATCCAGGTAATTTTGGCTTAACTGACTAAAACAAACCTATGCAATTTTCAAAGGCGTAATTTACATATGTCAACTCCCATTTTCTCAATACCCGTTCTGTATGGCGTTGTTCCTAAAAAACTGTATACATTTTCAACCTAACACGTCCACTAATCCACGTGCGAGAAAGACTAAAGTCCTGGTAAAACTGGGCGTCTTTCGCTCGCTGGACAATCAATAATTGTCCATGAAAAGAATATAAAGCTCGATTGATTTTTCTGTTTCATTAAAACTGCATTAGTGCTAATTACCAAGGCCTATCAAAGATGTCCTTCGCTTTTTTTTTAGTTGTTCCAGTTGATTGAGTTATAACACCAAATCAAACATGCCTCTAGGCCCGTTTGGTTGTTGAATGAATAATTGTCATTTGCAGACGTTAGATTTATCTAAGAAGGAAGACGTATGGGCCGTTTTTGTTTCTTCTCATCATGAGGCATCGAAGTTACCTTGCTGTGTCGAGATTTGTTTGCAAGGAAGTATAATGGTACATTTGACAAGAACACGTACCACAATCAGTGAAGTATATGTAAGCAGTTGCCTCTAGTTTAAACGAATCTGCTAGATCTGTCATGTTGTAGACGCCATGCAAAAGGGCCATAAGGACTTGACAGAAAGCGTTTCAACAAAAACAGAACTTAAACAGGAACAAAATGTAAAAGGGTCGGAGGCAGTATTTGCTAGGTCAAAACTAAACACTCGGGCACGTTTATTAAGAAGATGTGCGTCACATAGCCTTTTGTTAAGCCAAAATAAAAAGGACGACGAACAAGCCGGGCGCAGCAGACAAGACCCAGTGCTTTCGTCTAACATCAGTGGTTTGCTCTTTGCCAGACCGCTATCGAGTTCTTCTAGGGAACAGGCTAAGTCATCGCTTTTTCCTCGTCCGAAATCGAGTCTTATGAGTGCTACCGGCGGGATAAGAAGTCGGCAGAGAAGTTCCTCTGACTCCGAAAGGCTCACAAGAGGAGCAAATTCAAAGCCTCCACAAGGAAAAGCTTCAGTGCCGACTCTGGTTAGGAGGTCGAGTTATTTTAGCATGGGGAGTCTTCGGCGGGCTCTATCAGTGGACGCCGCATCTGCCAAGCGTTTGACGAAGAGAGGCTCTCGAGACGAAAAGGATGGCAGAAGATTTAGTCGCCGTTTTAAGGGACTAGTGACAGCGATAGACGAAGAGGAGAAAGAAGAGCAGCGACAGCTGGTTAGCTTTTTTATACTTGATTATGCCGTTTCCAAAATAAAAAAAAAATATCAGATTTACATTAATATTGAACGTAACACTTGACTAAATTTCTTATCAAATCGTCAAGGTCTTTTCACGTGTGGGTGGGGAAGGCGTTTAACACGCTTGCGTTGTCAATTTAATTTAACCTCTAGACTACCGAAAGCATAGCTATCTAGAGCGCTGGAAATTCACAACATTGTCAGACCTGTCCGGATTGTATCTTTCTTGTTGTAGCCTACTTTTCAGTCTTTTTAAAGTTCTTCGTGCCTTGCGTCGCCACTGGCTCGAGTGTTAAAAGGTTGACGAGCAGTAGACGGTTGTGTAATCATCTTCTTGGCTTTCCATTGATTGACCAGTCAGATATGGCAGGAACAGAGCCAAAGCATGTCAGCAGATTGCACGTACGGTTTGTTTGCTTTTTGATTGGCTGAGTATTGACTAATCAAACACGCCAAGGACAGACTTCAAAGTGTCGGTGACAGCTGTCAATAAATTTCGCTGGCAGTTGTTACCTGCTGGGTGACTGAGTGACTTGGTAAGCTAAAAGAAAGTTGAAAGATGTCAGCAAGCAAAAACTGGAGCCTTATCAAATTTTACTACAAGAAAAATACACAGCACATGGTCGAAATGTTTCCATGCAGTTGTTCTTCAATGGTCACGAAACACGATAGTCTCCTTCGCAGCCGTTTTTAGGCTCGTCACGCAACGCTGCGTGACGAACCTAAAATCGGCTGCCAAGGAGACTAGAAACACGACTGATGATGTAGGATTACGTAGTCTGTGAAGCGTTTCTGATTGGCTGTCTTTTCCCCCTAGCTAATAACAGCCGTGTTATAACTTATCACAAACACGGAAGAAAGTTTTCTGCTTGAGATATCTAAGACGCCTGTCTTTTGGCATGCGACTTATTCTATGTGACAATTATGGTGCGTTCCTTTGGGGGTGGTCTGGATCAGGATCAGTGATCCAAGATGACTCGAATCATGGTGCATCAAAGGAACCTATGAATCCGCTCGAGCTCTGGTCATGGATTCCTCAGCTCCTTTGACGTACCATGATTCGACTGATCTTGGATCACTGATCCTGATCCAGATCACCCAAAAGAAACGCACCCTTTGATTGTTCGTTGTAAATTTCTATCGCGTGAGAGTTGACGAGGTCGCAGCCCAAGTCAACTATCACGCATAGAAATCGAGAGCGAATAATCTAGTTGTTTTAGTATAAATCTGCTAGTGGTTCAAAACTTTAACTAAATCCTACTCGTAGACATGTGCACTTCAAGCAGGCGAAGAAGCGGCCGTAATTTTGTTAACATTCGGACACTGCTAGGCTACTTACTGTCCACAACAGAAGAGGTAAGTAGCGTAACCAATGAGAGAACAGAATTTGTGACAAAACGCTAGTAGATTTACACTGAAACACTTATATACTAGTTATGCAGCACATCCGATTGGTATACTTGTATTCTCTTTCTTTACCAAAAAAATACAAGTGATAATTGAAATATTCCATGGTATACCGGGAGATCAGAGACCGTTGCATTACTATTTTATAACATGCCATAGCAAATACAGTGGCCAACATAATCAATGCGACATACGCACGACGTATGATGGGAAGGTTGGAAGTAATACCGTCGAATACACAACGGTTTTCCTATGTTCTGATTGGCTGAATTCTAAGGCATGGTATAAGTATAGGAAATCGTATGAACGCGAGTGCATTTCGTGATTTATGGGCACGAGTGATGTTTTGAAAGTTCTCAAAATTGCACGAGCCGTAGGCTCGTGCAATTTGAGAACTTTCAAAACATCACGAGTGACCATAAATCACGAAATGCACGAGCAGGTTCATACGATTTTTTATTTATTATATTCTCAACTCTCAGGTTCGTACTCAAACCCGTTTTTAGTACGGATTTCTGTGTAGAAGAATTGTAATATTTTATCGAGTTGTTCGTGCTCGTATTCTTCCAGTTTTGGGTTTAGTTTTCTTTCAGTCGCCCATGTTTGCCAGACATTCAAGCAGGTCTGTGTAACTTTCAATGTATTTTTGTTTTTCGCATTTTCTTTAAGTTGCTCAACGATGTTTTGGTTTGACAAAGCAAAACGACTATCAGCCATTTTTTTTCACTTTGGTGTTCAAATTTGGCGCTTCCCTGGTGTTTCCATAGCAACTTCCGTATTGCACTCTATAACCTGGATTGCACTCTATAACCTATTTATGCATTCGCCATTGGCCAATCAGAAGCAAGATATTTTGTTGAGTATATAATAAATTTTTTTATTACGCAACTTTCATACACTGTACGAATTCCGATTTTCTGATTGGCAGATTTGTACCACATGATACTGGGTTGTGACGAAACAACCTCCTTGACGTCATTATCGTAGTGTAATAGCCGTGGTGTAAATTCAACACACCACTGTCATTACACCAAGGCTTCGGCTGACTCAAAGTTTGACGATTTTTTTGGCAGTGTATCCATTGAATAATAAAAATGTTAACACAAATGTTAATTTTATTGACACTTCCCTTCATGTTGCTTGTTTCTGTTCAGGTTCTTGCAAGGTTTCGCCGAGCAGTATACCTGATCCGTATTTTCAGCTCCCTCTTCCTCAGCATTAGGCGTTACGCCGAACAGGATAAATCACGGCAGTATGATTTTTACTACATCAGAGACATGCTGCCGGGGGACGACGATGAACCAACACCGAGTAAAGAAATGCCAATCACGTTTAACAAGCATGTTTTTTCCAGGAATAATACGGTAAAAATATTTTGCATTTTAGTAGGAAATTTAACTCAACCTTGTTCCCAGGGCTTTGAAAAGCCCTGGGAACGAGGTTGAATTTAAATCACAAAGCCAATTACCTCAGTCACTAATAGCACAATAAGTGGTCAGAATCTGAGACATGCAACTGGTGAAACCGGAAGGTGCGAGAAGGCGAAAAAATAGTGAAAAGCTCGCAAAAATAACGAAACCAGCCGGTTGAAAAAACGCGGGAAAACATGAAAAGTAGCGTTGACAAGCCATTGACAAGCGCGGGAAAATTAAACCTAAAGCTAAGCACACACTAGGGGACTAGTCGCAGGGACTTGCCGCAGGGACTTGCTTCGGAGACTAGTCCCCTAGTGTGTACTCGTATTTTGCATCAAAATTCTAGTTGCAGGGACCACAATTTTGGTCCCTGCGACTAGTCCCACGAATTAATTCTAGTGTGTACACACTAAGGGATATAAGTCCCTGCGACAAGTCCCCTAGTGTGTGCCGACCTTAACAGCAAGCGAAGGCATATACCACACAAGTGAATAGCACTTTTCGCGCGCGCTGATTGGCTAACTCGGAGGTGATTAGCTAAGTACTATTCACTTGCGAGCAGCCGAAGGAAAACAAAATGGCTTTTGTCGGTATATGGTCACAAATAAAGTTAATCTTTGGGACGGTATATACTAAAACAATTATTCACCTCAGTGTAGGTGAAAGCGGTGGATATTTACCTCCACTTCGGTGAACAATTGTCAATTATACCAAAATGGCAGCTGTGGTTTTGAATTAATCGTTTAACTCCCATTTACTTGATATCTTATGTAAGGCATCAGAAGCATACTCCAGTTTATTGTTTACTAAGCAAAATTATCGTTTTACAGCTCCATTTCCCTTTCTGGGCTCGCTTGGTCTGTGAGAAGAAGCCTGAAGATAGAAGCGAGACTGAAATGAATAAACTTGTTACTTTGCTGCGAGGAATGAAGAGTTTTGGAAAGTTTTCTCGCGAAGCTCAGCGGAACTTGTGTCAGACAATGACATATGCGTGGTGAGGCTAGTATATTGTGTTCTACATTGACCTTTTAGTATAATGCGTGAAACAAAATCTCAAAGACAAGAGGTTTTTTAAGCAGAAATTAGAACTAAAAAGTCTTCCCTACGAGTCAGATTGGGAATTTATATAGTAGATGTCGTAAAGGCAAACATTTGATTTCACTGCAGTGGTTTTCAATTGGGTTTCATCTACATAAAAAATAGCCCTTGCCAAACCATCACAACATTTAAACGCAGCATATCGCAACATTGTTGGGCGCAACATGTTGAGCGGGTTTAGCCTTCATGTTGCCAAGTGTTGCCACAAGTTGGGTACGTGTTATTGGCTCATACTTGAAACTAGTCAAATTTTTTACGCAACATTTGTGAATGTTGTATGATGTTGTGGTCGTTTGGCCAGGTTCGTGCAACAATGTTGCAGACATGCGCACTAGTTCGATTTTCAATACCCAACATGTCGCAACAATTTGCAACAGGGTGGCCAAACGCGCGCAACATGTTGCGCCCAGCAGTGCTGCGATATGTTGTGCTGAAATGTTGTGATCATTGGCGGGAGCTTGCAAATGCTGGGCGAACAATGTTGGGATATGTTGTGTTGATATGTTGCGATCGTTGGCCGGAGCTTGCAAATGCTGGGTGAACAATGTTGGGATATGTTGTGTTGATATGTTGCGATCGTTTGGCTGGGGCTTAACGGCCAGGCAATCCAGCCAAACAATCAAGTCTTGAAGCAAGCGCAAAGTACATATAACAGGCGCGGAGCGCGGGAAAACTTGTGTGAGCGTGTTAGCTATTGCTTATATTTCTGATTGGATTAGAAACTGTAACAATTGTTTGGAACCAATTGTTTAGTTCAGTAACGCAGAACGAAATCAAATGTGAATTTCATTCGACACTCAAATGAAAAGAGCGCGCGGGGGGGGGGGGGGGGAGCGAAAACCGTGGAAACTGTTGAAACTGAGGTTTAGTCTTTGGTAATTCCTTTTTCTATTCTGATCCAAGACCAACTTTTTGTTTTTTTGCTTATTCGTCGCACATGCACATCTAACAGTGAAACATGATGATGCAAAGGACCGCAAACGAAAATGCGGCCTGTGAACGAGCTCCTGTGAACGAGCTCCTGTGAACGAGCTCCTGTGAACGCAAGATCTGTAAAAGATCTGATCAGCGAAAAATAGAAAGTAACAAACAATGATGCTGATACTGCGTAAAAAGCTTACGCCTACTTCCAAGTCTCTTTTTCAGATTCCATCTTTTCTTCTCCTTTTCATATACAGTTATGAACGGAGGAGGATCATCGTCCGACAAGGACATCCGGGGTACTGCTTTTACTTTATAGTCTCGGGCTCAGTCTCCGTCACTATCACGCGCAAGGACACCAAGACTGGAGTCCATGTCACTGATACTGTTGATGTACTGGAGAAGAACGAAGCTTTTGGGGTAAGGTCGACAATTTGGTTTATTTAAAAGTTTACAAAAATGGTTAGGGAGGTAACATGTTTAAAATAGAAAAAAAAATGTGAACTTAAGGTGAAGAAAGAAAAACTAAAAAAGCTTAATATTCAAGTTTATTTTTCTTATAAATATACAAGTTACTCGGATTCTCAATGTTTAACTCAACCTCGTTCCCAGACTCTCTCTCCTCTGCCTCCCTTGGTAGAGAGAGTCTGGGAACGAGATTGTTTTAGGCCTCAAATAGGGAGGAGAGAAAGGGATGCCTCCCACCAGTGCGCCCCGGGTTCAATTCCAGCCCGTTGTAATATCTAGGTTAAGTTTGTTGTTGGTTCTCTCCTTGCTCCAAGGGGTTTTCTGGGGGTTCTACAGTATTCCCCCCTCCACAAGAAACCCACACTCCAAATTCCAATACGTTCGACCAAGATGGAGGACCCGCATGAAAGCCAGCTAAGACTGATGTGGCGGATTCCTCTCTAAATATTGTAATTAAAATATCTATCATAGTGTAGTTTCTCGACTTTTATTGTTTTAATATCTTCGAAAACAATTAAATTGCTTTTCTCTAGTAGTCGTCAATTAGGCTACTATTTCCTCGTTGATTATTCGCTCTCAACGCGTGGTTGTAGATCGCAACAGTTCAGCACAACATATATCAACATTATTGGCCAAGGTGCGGACCAAGCGCAGTTCGCAACATTTGAACGCGACATTAGTTGTTATGCGACATTAGTTGTTATGATGTATTTTAGCTTTTATATGATGTATATAGGCATTTTGTTTATAGTTTTTAGGTATCGTAGATGTAACGCGCATTTGATCATAGTTGAATGTTAATTTGCGCGCTATAAGCAATATTATTATTATTATTATTATTATTATTACATATTGCAACATTGTTGGACAGAACATGTTGTGCGCGTTAGGCTATATTGTTGCGACATGTTGGGTACTGAAAATCGTACTAGTGCCCATGCCCAGGTGAAACATTGCTGCACGAACTCAACATCATGCAACACGAGCAAATGACGCAACAGGGTAGCCAAACGCATGCACCATGCTGCGCCCAACGATGTTGCGATATGTCGCGTTGAGATGTTACTATCGTTTGGTTTATGTTATCTAAATGTTAATTGTTAAGTCTTATTTCTTGAAACGGCAGCTAAACCCGTTAATCGTGTGGCAGCCCAAGAAAATGCTGGGTACCCTGTAATAGATTAGCGTCATACCTTTGAAGATAAGTAGGAAGGTCGCAGGGTTGCAATGAATCGTAAAACAATCTTTGCTGTACAGGAAATAGCGCTTATCTCAGAGGAAGCAAGACGAACGGCCACAATCATATGTAGAGAACGAGTTGAGGTTCTCATGGTGAACAGGGCGACCATCTTGGAATATTGTCCTGACGTGTTTCAACGGGAATACGAGGAAAAACTTCGCGTTATGAGGTGAGTCTCACTCCGGCAGAGCTTCTACGCGTCAAGGAAACTGGGAGGGGGGGGGGGCGGCCGCGCCGGTGTGTAAACCTTTAGTTTTTATACCATGGCATAGAAAATGGAGCCAATCAGAATGCAGGAAAAACTATTGTGTACTCGACGGTGTTACACCTAACCTTCCCATCGTGCACTTCACTTTTATTCGTTGGCCCCTGTGTTTTCTATGGCATTGTGTAAAGTTATCCAACGCTTTCTTGTGGCATACTGTGAAATATCACACCTGTTACTCGACTTGTATTCTCTTGGAATGTATACCGAGACAACGATGTAGGGACCCGGCTTTAAAACTTCGACGCATAACAGTATGCGAATCATGGCAGATAAAAAATCTAAAAGAAAGTTCTTTTTCCATTGAAACAATCCTCCGTTTCATTTTCAGGAGTCACTCCTTGTTTCATGGCTGGGGAGAAGACTTATTACGAGCCTTGAGTTTTCGTTCACATATCAGAGAGGTAAAGAAAAGTTCACCGCATACGTTTGTACATTTTTTTATGTCCATTGACACTTTAAGGAGGTTTTCATTAACTTTTTACTGTTTTTATAGTGTCACGCATCATTTTTCAATTTTT
>JAEMPF020011532.1:15000-18087 GCA_022496165.2 Catalaphyllia jardinei
ATATTTGGGGGGAGTTTTTAGTAAAACAATTATTCCACTCGCGCTTGTTGGATATGAGATGATTATAGTCAACTCGGCGCTACGCGCCTCGTTGGCTATCTATCATCTCATATCCAACGCGCGCTCATGGAATAATTGTTAATTGTCTTGTTACAAGGAGGTATGGAACCGAAAATAAGGCAACTATCCATTCTGTGCGTGCCTTGTCGTGAGCGTCCGTTATGCTTATGCTGGTGCTTCTGACGTATCATTTTGGTAAATCACATAACTTCCAATATATATCGATTTTCACCTTTTCCGAATATAACGTTTTCGTAGGGCAAAATGGAAATGTTGCGACGGGTTGATTTACAAGCTGTTCTCAAATCTGACGTCACCATTAGTTTATACAGGCAGCGGCCTCTTCCTCGACCAATCGCATCGCTCCCTCGCAAGAAAGGATCAAATACGTGCTATATCAACGTGGGCTCATTACAGCCTGGAGATTCGTGGGTAAGTAGGGAAAAAATCAAATCTTTGGAGCAATTCGTATTTCTACTTTTTCTACATCATCAGACGACCCTGTTTTTCAGACGGTATTCAAACTGCAGCGATGAAAAGACTTAAAAAGCGTAAAAACGATATGTTCTCCAAACATTGCAGAAGAATCAAAGTTTATTCGTTGAGTTTGTAAATTTGTTCTAATTAATAATGGTTATTGAACTGATTTTTAGGTCTGAATCATACGCGTGAATTAAAAATCGAACGAGTGCGCGACTTTGTTAGATCCATTTTGAAATCGCACAACTTAATTTGCCAAACAATGGCTTTTTTCCTCCATTTTCCTGCAATGTGATTGGCTAGTTTAAAAAGGCCTTAAAATCTGATTGGTTGTTTTGTTTTATTGTTCTCTTCTCATTGGCTAAGAAAAAGATGCGATTTAGAGCAAAAGATAGTGCGATTCGTAAGTAAATAGCACCGCTGAAAGCCAATCACATTGCAAGGATAGCCGGAGATTTCAAAATGGATTTAATAAAGAAGCGAATCCATCCCACCAACACATTCGGCCTAGAAGTTACGCTCCGTTTGCTCGGCAATCTTCGTTTTCGGTATTTTGGTCGGAACCACGATTCGCCACGTCTCGCTCAGCTCGAGCTTTTTTCAAATTTTTGGTACATAAATGAAAGAAAAAAATTATACAAAACAAGTGCTAGGATCTAGCTCAGTCAGACCAAAATAATTTAGATCTCAGTGAATGAATTAAATTTTTGGAAAACTTTCAGCTTCTAGATCAGCGACGGACCTATGCATGTTAAATGACATAATTTTAGATTTGGTGTTGGCGAGGCACCCTAATCATTGTACATGTATTTTCGCTGTCAGGATCTAACGACCCTTGGTACAGTGGGTTCAGCATCAGGGCCTGGTAACATTTTAGTCAGTGCAGGCGTTCGAGTTCTAAAAGTTCCTAAAAGGAGAGTTGTTGAGTTGAGTCCCAGAGGACATATGGAGACATTTGAACAAACCTTCAACCCGAAACACAGGTTAGAACTGCTCACTGGTGTATCCAATTCAATCACAATGATTACTCTTGTCAGTGAACGAAGACAAATGTAAATTGGTAAAACCAGTTAACAAACCAGAAGTTAGTTTGCAAGGCTAAAGTTTCAAACATTAGCTAATAATGAACAAGCAATGCAAAAGGAATAAAACTTTTATGTCCACTGATCATGAGACATTATAAATTGCTCTTACTTGTCGTGTTCTTTTCTTGGTCGAAAGAAAAAAAAACGTACTTAAGTGACCATTTCCAAATGGGGATTTTAGAGGAAAGGAGCACAAAAATTGACAGAGAAAGGTCTTTGTTTAAAACTTGTAGAACCTAGTGTAGAAGCCATTTTTGAACGCAGCGATAGACCGGCAAAACCAGATATAAATAAAAATGGCATTGTTTAACAACTAAGATATAAAAATTTGACTTTGGTCAACTCGGTGTGGATAAATGTGTGCGACATCAATTTTCCTCATACTAATTACAGATTTTCTTTGCTCTCTTTTCTTCAAGGTGTCTCACGGATGAAGAGCTGTATAGAGATTACCTGGCGGCCGAAGCATGGCTAGACTACAGAAAGAAAGTTGTACAGAGTGTTATAGACTCTAAGGAAGGATGCTTTATTGCGCATGTGTCCGCTACAGCAAAGGGCTCCTCAGGTTGGACCACATGGCCTGGGAGCCAACAAGGAACATAAACAGTTATAGCAAATGTAGTCCACAGATTACGAGAATTCTAAGTTGCCAAGATATTCAGATAATTGTGGAGCAAGCATCGCGATATGAATGACGAAACTTTATGTCCTGAGATTTTCTCCCCAGGAAAATAGGTAGTTCCAGTGGTTTAGTCCAGACTGAGGTACTACCACAACAATGTTCTTGATTTCTAAGAAATTTTATTACAACTATTAAAAATACTCTCAAAACAAACATTGAACTACACAAATAAAAATATCACCAAAATTATAGGAAATAAGCTGCTGCCTCCTTTCTTCGGTAAAAGTAACATCATTTAATTACTAGTTAATCTTTACGATGCTTTCTATGTTTTCAATGTCTTGCCAATTTGGAAACCAACTGAGAGAAAGTTGTAAGAATACTTCACTTCGAGACGAACATCAGGGCTGATTCAGTTTCTTCACAGCATATTTTAACAACATAAAACCAACAAAATAAAAACAAAGCAAACGGGACTTCAATGATAAAAGGACGACACTCAGGGAAAGGACACATTAACAGAAGACGAGCCTATTTCTTGTACTGGCTTAGAAGCTCTTCGATCTTTGTCAAATTCTTTTCTCTTGCGATATCAAAAACAGTGTTGCCTGTTTCGTCTTCTAAGTGTGGGTCAGCGCCCTGTTGACAAAGGAGAGGAAAAATAGTGATCAGTTTGCATTCAGATGCTTCCTAAGTGTTACATATTTTTTCTATCAAGGATGCTAGGAAATAATCATAGTCTTCTTCGTGCCGCGTTGGGAGGTGCGGTGGCCGCTCGCCGCTCGTCTCCAGATCGAGTGGGCCGGGTTCGAGCCCTGGCCGGGGACATTGTGCTTTGTT
>JAEMPF020011532.1:23087-41597 GCA_022496165.2 Catalaphyllia jardinei
AAGAAAATTAACACCAAAAATGGAATTCTACACCCTGTAAACTAAATCAGAACATGATGGTCGCAATTAGTGAAGACTGATACGCCTTATGAGCCACGAAAAAACCTGAAACATTTAGGCTCAGTTTTCAGTATGTGTCATCCAGCACGTCCCTCCTGTTGCAATTCGTTCCGTTTCAAGAATGTAGACTGTTCTGCTTTAGCCTACAAAGGTATAACAGTTGAGGCTGGTCTAATACTAATTGATGCTGGAAAGGATAATATCCCTCTTTCAGATAATTAGTATTTTAAAAACCAAATCAAGACAAATCTCAAGCATTTGAAGTACACTTATTTTCTTCAACATCGCATCATCTGTAACAAGTGGTGTAGCCAGCCATTTTTTTCCATTTAAGTCCAAATTGTACAGTGTAAGTCGGATATCAAATTTTGCCAGCGTCCAAAACAAAAAAAAACACAGTCAACTAAATTTTCTTGCCTTCGCAGACTATGCGATAACGATTGTCATACTCCAATAGACTGATTTCGCGATGTAGAAAATTTCAGCCTAAAATTTTAATAGACTCCAGTACGAAGCTCTGGGGAATAACTACAGAGTTTGTGGGGTTTATTCCCAAGAGCCTCGTACTGAGGTCTATTGTGTGAGGCTGACAAGACAAGACAAGACAAGACAAGACAACTTTATCACATTTTGCTCAATACATTAGTGACAGACCTGGCACCGCAGTTTTAACATATCGAAATTGGCCTATTACACACTGTAATATCTCTCTTTAAATTCAGTTTCCCAGCCACGCTTGCGAATGTAATAAAAATTTGCTAAAAAGCACGTTTTTGGACAACTTTGGTTGCGTTTCCTTCATGACCGAGAGTAGCACTGAACTTGTTTTTCATGCAGCGTCCGAGAACATGCCGCGTAATATGTGAAATTAAAATTAACCTCAAAAAACAATCAGGACTAATTTTATCACTGCGTAAATCTGACGAAACGAAAGATATGCCAAATGCCATTTAAAAATCGTGTACCAAGCGACTTTAAAACATATGTTTTATTAATTTTAAGCAAGATCCGGTGTTAATTTTTACATGCCAGCTACAAGTTACTCGCTAACAGATAATGCACCTAACAATAGTTTGCCCCAGGATGGGGGGGGGGGGGGAGGGAGTCGGGCAACCCAGGGGAATTAGACTTCATAAAGTGCACTTGCGTTGGGATTTTGACATCCAAAACGATTCCCAGGGTGGGAAATTTGACTCGACTGCCATCTTTAAAGTTGAGATGATCTGGGAATGAGTGACGAGTGATGGACCATCTTGGAAAAATACCCAGAATTCACTTGAACGAGCATCTAGAATGTGGCTTCTTCATTTTGGGAAATGCACAAACTTGGAGGGGACATTTGCCAACAAGTACTATTTACTCTCTGGGCGGAGTGGTGCAATAAACTTGTATTAGTGCCGATCATCTCGTTGAATGTACTATCCTAGGTCTGCGGTCTTCAGGGGTGGGAATTTGACTTATAATGGAGACCCAAGGGTGGGGAAATTGACATTTGAAAACCTGAAAATATCAAATTTTCCCTAGGTTGCCCGACCCCCTCCCCACTCCCCCCCCCCTCTCATCCTGGGGCAACCATTGATAGGTGCATAAGCAAGTCAGATCAAAATACGATATATAGAGGATATTACACGTTGGCTCGAAGATATGAATTTTATGTTCGAGTGGCAAGAACAATATCTCACGAGTGAGGGAAGCTCACTCGTGAGATATTGTTCTTGCCACGAGAACATAAAATTGATATCTTAGAGCCAACGTGTAATGTTCTTTTTATTATATAGAGACTTTCATTCTAAACAACAAACGCGACGCGAGAAACCAATTCAACAAAAGCAAAAGGCGGGAAACGTGACGTCATTGAACGATACGACACTCACAAAGGTGACACACGGAAAATACGCCACTCGGGTCCCGGATGAAGTGGCGTCCGGAATCTACGAGTGGTTTAGTTCCCAGTAAAACACTCTCCTCCATATAATAAACGCCAATAATTACTTACAGTGCTATGCACAAAGAAAATTTAATTCAATTATTTAATTCAGCTAAGCTAACTTCCGGAATACGAAATGACCAATTTGGACTCGCTCCTGATCTACTGAGTTTCTGTCTGTTATGATTAACTCTCTAAACCGTTTTTTTTCTTTAATTGAATGAAATTGCTCTTTGATTCGCCACAGGTTAACTTCATTAAATTTGACTAATCGCCCTAGTAATCGCTTGGCCCTCCTTTCGGAGGCACGTTTTTGGCCTTGCTGGAAGTTGGTCTCCCGTCAAATAAACTGGGTCCCATTCTCCCTTGTTCTCACATTCATAGCCTTGCTGCACACGTGCGCGCACGACCTGTATTTTGATTCGTTCTCTTATCCTGTAGCTCCTATTGTTTCAAGCGCTGGGGGCACTGTTCAATCCATTTTCCAATTGTTTGCTGAGCCGATCACAAACTCTGTTTGGAAAGCTACAGGCTTTCTCTACTTGCTACAGGTCTTCTTCATCACTGGGAAAGAATCCTTTCTAGTGTTCAGAAAGGGAGGCTTGTAGCGAGATCGGTCTTGCACGGTCTTGATGCAGGGATGAGCCTCTCACTAAATCCTAACGTTTGAATACCACTATACGAATGAATTCCGCAGTGTTTCCATGAGGGTATGCGGAGAATTTCCGCGCCAAACAAGGAGTATTGCCAGCATGACTTCCCATAAAAAGACATCAAGTAGGGTTGTTCTGTACTGCTCATAGCAAAATTTGGTTCTTTTTTCACACGCTTTGCTCACCCTACCTCTGAAATCCGTATCTCATTTCGGACCTAAACTTGTCTTAACTCGCTGTTCAAGAGCCATCTATAAGTGCTTGATCCGAAACCTCTTGATCCAGGTTACCGCGCACTGACCATGCAACAACTTTAATTTTCTATCATAGAAGGTATAAGATCGTTTTTAAGTGACAATTTCAGATTTCAAACTAATGATTCTGTAAAGCTCCTCTTTTAACACATTTTAGTCATTGGCATTGATAATTACGTGGCAAGTTATTTTTGTATTGATTTTGCATCGTCTTGTGGAAGACGTTTTCCGAAAACTGAGACATCGTTGCTGAAGGTGTTTTCAAACATAACTGGAAGCAAACTTCATCTTAATTTGTAAAATATGATAATTTGGTTTTACAACTGGGTTGATATTGTAAACAGGCCAAAGTAAAGAGATTCGAAAGCCGACGTTTCGAGCGCTAGCCCTTCGTCGGAGCGTAAAGGCGTCTTAAATATGCTGAGGTGAAGTCCCCATACGAACCAAGCTACCCATCAGGCCGCACTCCCCCATCTCCAGGTCAGTGGCATGAAGCGACTAGGAGTATTTCTACTCTACCCTGGCTGGGACACGCTAGTCCATCACAGGGTTACCCCAGCATTAAATTCGCTGGTACCCATTTATACACCTAGGTGGAGAGTCTTGTCCATGAAAACAACACAAAGTCCCCGGGACCCGTGAATCGATCCGGAGGCCGGAGCACACTAAACACAAATACCAGTGGCGGATCTAGGTGGTGTTTTCGGGTAAAAAAAAGAAATGACAGAAGGGAGAAAAGCCAGCAGGGCAAGTAAATCAACCCCCCCCCCCCACTTCCCCAGAACTCAAGGTCTGGATCCGCTACTAAATGCCAAGAAGTAAACTAAACATTGCAAGATGAACCCTCAAGTCAAGAGTAGCAAATAGAAAGTAGCTACAAAGCCAACATTAATGTAAACCCACTTAAAATTAGTGACAAAAAAAAACGAGACAAAACTGGTTCAGAAACTTAACAGTTCGCTTCTAGCGTTTAATATTATCCATCAAATTTTATTATGGATTCAAAATTCCTTGGTAATAAAACACATGAAGTTAAATTCCTAAAACAAATTAAATTTTATATGACACTGTTTGCATGTTTTCCTCTGGTAGTCTTCATCTTTGTACAAAAAGCTCCAATCTATTATCAATGACCACGGTAACATATAGGATCCCCGTTTTGGCAGCACCAAGGGGAATCATTGGCGTCACTACGGATTCTTGTTCCAGTCGTCAATTCTGATGGAAAAGAAGTAAGAAAAATTCAAGTCTCCTTGCAGGA
The DNA here is from genome assembly GCA_022496165.2 of Catalaphyllia jardinei. NCBI lineage: Eukaryota > Metazoa > Cnidaria > Anthozoa > Scleractinia > Caryophylliidae > Catalaphyllia > Catalaphyllia jardinei. The sequence goes on from JAEMPF020011532.1 coordinate 27,243, forward strand.
GTGTCTGAATGTAATAAAATCAAACTTGATGTAATTGCCCCTTTTCTAAAATGAAAGCAGCTACATTTTGTTGGCCAAGAATATCTTCTTGCAAAGGGGGGTTGCCCCCTAACAGAAGGTCAAACTGTCCATTCCTTAAGTAAATGTATCAAGTGTAACTCCTTTCACTAATCATGAGCCTTGGAAACTAAGTGAACATTAAATGGATCAAAATCTACCAATCATAACTCTCAGGGTGATCATTAGAATCCTTTCAAATTATCGCACTGAAAGGTCTGCTCAGGAAGATTGAAGGAACAGTGATCAAGCAGGATTTGTGTGGTAGTGCAAGGTGCACAGCAAGGAAGAGTTAATGTTTGAAACAACAGCTGTTTCATTAAAAATTTATCTGAAATACATTTCACTGATCTTTATAATTCTGCACTTGGTACAGAATAGTCTGATAGTTTTTTTTTAAAAGGGGCTCATTTTGAGTGGCATTACAAAATTACTTGTAAATCAGAAGAAACCCAAAAATAGTAGTATATTAAGATAAAAAACACCAAAGAGATAATAAACCATAGAGGTACAAGGATGGTCATGGATTACAAACAGCGAACTTGAAAAATTTAGGCTGGACTTTTCAAGGTGGTTAAACTGTGACTATCTGCAAGACATACCTTTATAGCTAATCTACTTCAGAAGGCTTTTAATATCATCTGTTTCAGCACATTCAAAATAAGAACTACCATCTGGAGCCTTTAAATCCTTCTTTGCACCCTAAAAGAGTTACATATCACAGCACAACATGTTATCAGAGCACAGTACAGGGAAACACTTGGTTAAAGTAAAGCTGCATCCACACCACACCGGAGAAAATTAATTTGAAAACACAGCTTTTTTTCTATGGTTAGGCATACTGTCCACACTAATCCAGCATGAAAGTAGAGCTTTTCCAAAAAGCTCTTCAAACAGGAGGAATTTGAAAACACTGACTTTTTGTCTTTGTATGGACAGAAAACATTTTGAAAATCTCACAGTAATCTTGAATGCATTTCCGACTGGATTTTCCTCAAACACAAGTCCAAAAGGACCTGCCCAGTAATATTGTATCATCATTTGTCTCACGATTTAGTCACTTGAGATGTAGAACGCGATGTTTCGACTACTTATATTACTGCAGCAGCTAGTCTTCTTCAGGTGATGAGGTTGACTGACTACACTGCACCATTTACTTTACAAAGGTTGACAGTGATTGGTGCATTTTGATCTTCGCATTGTTCCATTGTTCTGGCAAATAGCTGTTCCCTCAGCAGTACCACTGTTGTACTGTTTTCCTGTTGTTGTATTTTTTGATCATGGGCATCCATATTTCAGGAACTTCACTTCCACTATCCCGGTGGATGTTTCCTTCATAAGCTAAATGGTGCCGCGTGATCAGTCCACCTCATCACCTGAAGAAGACTAGCCGTAACCAGTCGAAACAATCTACATCTCAAGTGACTACATCATGAAAACACTTTATTTTTGCATCTACCACAAGAACAACCACCTTTTCCTTAAAAGCTTGATGTTTTCAAATTCCAGCATAGAGTGGAAAAAAGAGGGAAAAATAAAGAAATAATTACTGATAGCTCTAAGATAGAGCTCTTTCGTCCAGAGCTGTGTAGTTGATTTAAAACTCCTCTTCAAAAAGGGACACAAATTTACAATGTAACACAGTAGATTATCATACACTGGATCACTGGATAAATTGATTCCTGAGTTTTCATTGGCTGAGCCAATTACTGCACCTTTCAATAATAACATGCAGACTCTAAAATTCAAAGGTGGACAGACAAATGCGTTTTTCACTACCATCAATCAAACGTTGGTGGCTTCTCCCAGCTTCCGACTACTGCCAAGCACGCGGTAATCAAATCCTTTTCACAGTTCAGACAACGAAACAGTGCTCAGCAGTAGCCGTAAGCTGGGAGGACCTGCTGAACATTTGATTGACGGTAGCAAAAAACGCGTTCGTCTGTTGACCTTTCAATTTTAGAGTCCACATGTTACTGAAAAGGGCAGTAAACCATGCTCTACAAATATGGTAAGCAAAAGCGTTATTTGTTTGGGATGTTTTTATTTTTATTTTAATTTAGCCCAGTTTTCAATATTTTGGTGGCATTTTTAATAAAACAATTATTATTCCATTCATGCTTGTTGGATATGAGATGGTTATACGTCATGGACTATCTATCATCTCAAACCAACAAGTGCTCATGAAGTAATTGTTAAATATAGCACAAAGGTAAAGGAATATGGCTACAGTGAGACAAAATTACTCAGCTTCAGGGGGGGGGGGGGCAGCATTTCTCCTGCAATAACCAGGGCCTATGCAGCAACTTTTTGAGTAGAGGATGGGGGGGGGGGGGCTTAAAACATAAGTGCATAATATAGGCCAACTATTTTTATTTCCTGTTTCCTGCATTTATTTCATTTTACTCATTTTATCTCTTTACAACAAAAGGGGCAGGGGGGTGGGTGGGGAGGGGAGGGGGGAAAGGTTAAAAATTAACGGTATCCTTGACAAAGATACAGAAATCAATTTTTATTGGCTGGGGTAGTGAAAGCACCTCCCCATCTCCTTGAAAGAAAAGAAGCTTGGTGGTCCTACAAGATAAATAGATGCTGTGCATTATAGAATTACCTTTGCAAGGAGCAGCTTGACACACTCTGTTTTACTTTCAAAAATACTTGCCAATAAAGGAGTTATTCCATGTTTATCAGGACGCTATTGATTTAGAAAAAAAATGTGCAATATGGTTACTAAGTTTAGTAATAGTATGGGGGTTGCCAGAATGTAGATTTACACCAGAGAGGTTGCAAACAACCATGCACAACACACATCATGAACCAGTTCCAACTTTAAAATTTTCACTGTGCAAAATTTACAAAATGAATATCAATTCCACAATTAAATTTTAAAAAGTTTACTTTTGTTTTCAATAGAAAGCTGTAGCATATCTAGTGCAGTAGTTTTAAATTACTGGGGGACACCCAAGATAGCAGCCAATCCACTTCTTCCCCCTTGAAAAATCCTGGATCTGCCCTTGCAATAAGAAATATATTTTTCCTTTTTTGCACAGATCAAAAGTACAGTGGTCTTCCATCACATTACTGGCATTTCTGCTGAACAATGTCTATTTGTTCACCCTCTGCTATTATTTTAAGCCAAGTGTAAGATCAAAGTCAACCCAAGTACTTCCATGGCAAACAAACCGTCATTATTATTATTATGCAGAGGGTAACAAAGGAAACTCACATTGATATCTGCTCCTTTTGAAAGAAGAAACTCAATTACTTCCTTTTGCCCATAATCTGCAGCAAAGTGAAGCCCATTTCTTCCACTTAGCAGCTCTGCATTTATATCGAAACCCTAAAATGCAAGGATGACATGTATATAAACATTGTTTCTGTATATCCACAGAGTTTAAGACTGAAATATAAGGGAATAAAAGAGGCTCAACTAATAAAATCCTCTGGTGCACCTAGACCAGTCCTGGGAATGACAGTATATCCAGAATGTGAAGTGGTCTTAACACCTGAGCCATGAACTGTGGTTGTCTACAATTGATGTATTAATTGTCATTATACAATGCATAACGCATTGTGAACTGTGATTTGGTTTTATTTTGTGATTTGCTGATATTTTTTTGGTTTATCTGGCAAGAGCTTGCTGGCATCATGTATATTGTGACTAATCAGTACCACGTAGTGTTTTACATATGGGCTTTTGTATATCATGCTAACAGTAAAAACCTGCATGTAAGAACCCAGTGATTTAAGAACCTGCAGGCAGAAATTTCCCATTTTTACACCCCAAAACATAAGAACCTTTTTGGCCAAGCAAAATTTATTAGGTTCTTACGTGTGAGTTATGGGATATTTTCATAAGCATTTTTAACTAGGAAGTATAACTTTGGTGACTTTGAGAAACAGAAAATCCTTCAGAAAAGATACTTTGTTTATAGATAGTCTTGCACAAGGCTCATGACAAGACAGTTATAAATAAATGGACCAAAAAATGGACCAAACCTGTCTTTTCTGCTTGTTCAGGAATGATTCCTACTCAAAACTCAAGAACCTAATTAAGAACCTAATTTAGCCTTAATTGCCAATAACTACCCCCAAATATAAGAACCAGTTTTGCCAAACTTGGAAAAAAGTAGGTTCTTACATGCGGGTTTTTATTGTACCCTTTTTTCCCTTAATTTTGGTGAGGTAAAAGCATTAACTCGCATTATTCCAGCATTTTAGTGGAATTCTCCCAGATAATTGTTTCCAGAGAAAATAAAATTTAAAGATATTTGTCTGAGAAAATGAATATTGAAATGCCACCTTAATACAGCCAAGTGGAGAGTGACGAGAAGTCAGCGGGTTAAGAGTCAAAGGTGGCCGTGTTTTTTGTTCACCCATGACTCTGCGTTACCTTTGTTTGATTGTAACAGTGTCACTACAGAATGTGCAAAGCCTTGAGTTGCAAGGAGTAAACAAGGAGTGAGAACATGCCTAACCGTACAAACTGAATGTGAAATGGCCTGCTTGTTTTCTGCAAAAGGTGATCTGGATTACTCATTTGATACTTATTTTAGTGAAAAATGTAGAAAATGATGACTCAGACTTGACTCAAAACTGAAGTCAAACTGAAATCAACTCCTTACCTTATCTCCCAGACCAGAGTTCCTTTTTAGCTCACTCTATTCTATTCTTGGAAAGGTCAGATATTAGGTTCCTTGACTACACGACTATCTTACAGTAAATGGAAAAGGAAAACACAACAGCTGCACTACATGAAAATTCCGTGTCAAGAAAATTAGCTCAAAAACAAAATATGACCAGCGACTTGAAAATGAACGAGCCGTAAGCTGAAACACTGCAAAACTGAAACTGAGATCGGAAGAAGGCTCTTAGGATAAGAGAAGTTATTTTCAATCATGACTATCAAATTTCAGGCCAGCTGCACTGTAATGTCAGAACTGAAACAACTGTTTGCCTTATGACAGAACGAAACTTATTGCCATAATTTTTCGACAAGTTGTATGAAATACGAGACGAACAACACGACAAAATGCTTAAAGTTTTAATCCAGTAAGGATCTTATAATTAAAAACCTAACCTGCGCAAACCAAAAAAAGAAAGTCTTTGACCTGATATCTTTGACTTGTTTTGCGCAAGTACGGCTTGGATCGAAGCAAAAATCGCAGATGACAATCTTTTGATCTTTTAAAAGGTCATTTTTGCGTTCTATATTTTTAATCTCGAACTAGAAATTTACCAACGAGGTATGGATTTTCGTGCGAAACCACACGCAAGCTAGACAGCAGACACACACCCCATAACAAACTGCCAAGCTTATTCTATAAAGACAATACAAAATGCTCACCGGTTTTTCAACGATAGCTTTGACTTGATCGAGATCTCCATTTTTGCAGGCCCACACTAATTCCTCCACCATAATGGACGAGAAACGTGAAAAATTCCTTCTAAATAACACTTATCTTCGCCGCCAGCTAATCTTGTGTCCGAGCGCCGAATCAGGCTGCCTACCCATAAACCTTTGCGAGTTATCAAAAGGATAATTCGGGGCTTCTTATAAGAAATATTCTTCTTTGCAACTGAGGTGTGTTTTCACCAAGGGTGCAACGATTGTCTTTTACGTAACTTTCAAATCATGGACGACCCACTGACGGTAAGAGGTGTTGTTAAAAGAACCTACGACAGTCTATTTTTCTGCCTTTTTTTCAAGTAGGGCTTCTTTTTGTTTAAGAACACATTTCTTTGGCTCTGTTTATACAATATTATTACTGAGTTGATTTTTGCAGCAAAAATCATAGAATTTGATGCAGGTCATGGCCTGTTTTCTTTTCATATTCCTATCTAGAGACCTGTGTTTGTTGCTCTTGGTGTCGTCATTGTTACCGTAGGATTTGGTTTGGTAACGTATTTTCTCAAATCACAAGCAAAAGGTAGCAAAAAGAGGCCAGTTGCATTAGACCCTCAGAAAAAGATTCCATTCAAACTCATTGACAAGAAGGTAAGTATACTGTTATCCTCTGGATGATCTCGGAGTATCATGGATGCAGAACGAATCTCTGGGTCTCGTGTATTAAAAGAGCCAAATCTCCTGCATATGAAGTATACATTTTCACCCTTAGTTTGGCCTATTTTCGAGGGAAAGTTTTGGATATTTCATGTGTTTTTGTTGTTGAATCTGTAAAAATCTATTTTTCAAACCTTTTTGGTGTGAAAAAGAGGCAAAATTGGTAACTCTTACATTTTTAATTTTGATGGGTTGGTGTCCTTGTGTTTATATTAAAGCTTGTTTAGTTTTACAATCTATGTGAAAGAGGGACATGGTAGCAGAATCCTGGGGGGGGGGTGTGGCATGTCTAGAGGGGGTGTAAAGTGTTTAGGGAGAACTGGCAAGTGTGTAGGGGGTGGGAAGTGCATAGGGTGTGGGAGGTCTATATGGAGTGGGAAGTGTTAAGTGTTTAGTGGATGGGAAGTCTATATATAAGGGGGATAAAAAGATAGGGTGCAATTTGCATTCTCAAGGTGTGGAAATACCTGTGAGGTAATAAGATCTAACATGGTGCAATATTTTGTTATAACAAAAGTACAGTTGAGAAGTAGACTAGTGAATGTAGGCAAGGCTGCAGTACGTTATTATTAGACCCCAAATTTAGACCATCCAGCTTTAGTTATGACCAGTGTCCCCATTTTATGTTTAGTGGGGCATGTTTGGAGACAGGAGGCTAAGAAATATCCTTGCTTTAAATTACACTTTTCTCTTTCCTTTCCATAGCTTTTCCTCATGGTTAATTGTTCTCTTCTCTTGATAAATGCATTTATCACAGTGGCCCCCCTGCTCTGTTCGTCATCCAGGTTAATAAATATGACAACTGGTACATTGTTAGGGGGGACTAACAATGTGACAGGGTAGCATCCTATCTAAGGGGAGAGGAGAGAGGGAAGGGAGTGATTCACAGATCATGTTATTTTTTATGTGAGAGAAAGCCAGTTCCTTTATCCTCCAACAGAATGTGTATGTGTGTTTAAAAAGATTTATTGCAACTTGATTATAACAATCATAAATAGGTGAAATTGTACAACATAAATGTCTTTTATAACTCTAGATTGTAAGCCATGATACAAGGAGGTTCAGATTTGAACTACAATCACCAGAGCATATACTTGGACTTCCTGTGGGTGTGTTTAGAGTACAAGTATTTACAAATATATAATGTGTAATTTATAATAATCAAATTACAGTTAACCTTCTCTGAGGTTGCCACCATCTTTTTATATGTGCCTCATCATTTCATTTAAGCCAATGCTGGTCAGTAGCCTTTTAGAGTGGCCATGGATGATGTATAGGGGATCTCTTATGGAGTTTTGCAGTTCTTATTTGTTTGGCTTTTTAGCTGTGCAAGTATAGATTTGTAGTTGCTTGGATTTGTGTGTCTCTATGTCTCCTTGAGCATAAGTCCAGTTCTTCTGACCGGGCTAATCTCTTTGTCCAAGTCAAAGCATGGAGACCATACACTTTATATAAATAGCACTCCCCAGATCTTATCCCTTGGTTAAGGTTGGAGCAGGAGGCTAGCAATCCACCATTGAGTTTTGAACATTTTCTTGACTACAGATGGAAGCATTTCCAAGCTGTGCTGTCCAACTACTCCTAAGTGGAGCAGGAGCAATCAAGTCTAGGTTTTATGTGACTCGACGCAGAGAAGATTTCAGGATCTGTCTGTCTCATGGGTATAACTGGCAAACGATCTACTGATTTACTTATGACAGCACTATCTGTCATAAGACCATGGTTGCCTTTTGGTTTATATCTACTGAAGGGCTGTGGGTTTTAATAATATAATACTGTACCTAATCTAGCTGCCCGATTAGATAATGTTGGTTGCCTCTAAAAATTTCCATTCTCAAACAAGGCTCATAGATTAATCATTCAACTTTTAAAGGTAACCACATGTACCTCAGTGCCAAAGTTGATGGCAGTCTTGTAATCAGGCCATATACACCAGTAACCTCTGATGACGAGGTGGGGTATTTTGAGCTAGTCATTAAGGTAAGTAACATATATGGGATTCATCTTTGACCTTTCACTCCAAATATTAGATGTTTTGTGACTGGCATTTCTACTTCATTGCTTGAAATAAATTGTGATTGGATATTGATAGCCCTAGCCCTTAATATTTACGATAAATCTCCTTGGTGTGGACATGGATATTTTCTGGAACCATGCATTCTGATCTCAAACAGCTGTGTCACTTTTTTTTCAGATCTGACTCTTAAACCAAAAACAACGCAAACTGCAGATTTTTGTAGTGAAAAAGCAGGGCTCATTTTAGGAGGACTTTTTTGGGGTGTTAGTTTCAACCAAACTGAATATTTTTTGGCTGAAAAAATTGACTCAATAGATCATTTTTGAGCTGCCTTGTGCCTCTGTTTTAGAAAGAGTCTTTGTATAAAACTTTACATGAATATATTAAGTTTGATTTGCATAAAATTAAGCATACAGGTGGAAACATTTCCATATGAATGGTTTTGCTCTTGTTTTGATACAACTAGGCTAAATGCAACTCAGAGGTGGCCTGTTGTACTTCCCTGTGCGTTTATTGTGACACATGTGACTGCTCAACACCTTTTGCCATCTGTGTCTAGGTTTACTTCAAGAATGTTCATCCTAAGTACCCTGATGGGGGAAAAATGTCTCAGTACCTGGATACTCTAAATATAGGCGACACTGTTGATATCCGAGGACCAGCTGGAAAGTTAACTTACTTGGGAAGGGGTAAGTTTTTGTCGTGGTTCCTGTTTGCTGTTGTTGTGCACAGAGAAAATGATCTTACGTCATTCGCATGTAACAACAGTTTCCAGACTCAAGTATAATAGACTGTTTTGTAGGCAGACACCCTTAAGACCAACATAGTCAGCTATGGGAGATTGAAAATGTAGTGTTTGTATGTGGGTAGTGATTGGGAGCTGTGGTGTCCTCATGGTTAGTGTACTTGTCTCCAGATAACGTGGTTGAGATTTAAGTCCTGGCTGGGGACATTGTGTTTGGTCACTGGGCTGTTATGCAGGCTTTTTCACCTTGTATGTGGGTGGAACCTTGACTAAGTGTACCATTGTTTATATCTTTTCACTCTCATGAACTGTCACATTTCATGCCATGTATCATCTTGACCTCTAATAATTAGTTGCAGAGGTAGTGAATGGTATCTGGAAAACCTCCAGTTGGGTCTCAGAAGCTTTTGATCCAATCCTCGCAGAACCATTAATAATTCATCAAGTTTGAAGTGGTACTGTGACGAAAAATCACATCTTTCCTACTGAAGCCATTTTAAAACATAAAGAAGTACTCTGTTAGAGAGGAAGAAATGCCGTTTACTATTTTCAAATATCTCTTTTCTTTCCAGAGATATTCAAGTTTTTAAAATATGCAAATTAGCCAAGTGATGACGTCATACACTCAACCAAATTTTGATCAAATATGATTGAAAAAGATATCTCAGCCAATTTGTATCAAAAATGTTTGATTCTTTGCAGTGAGATTTTACTAAAGGTGCTCCACAATACAAGCTTAAATATTTTGTTACCGTGGCAACATACTGGGTTCCAGACCTCCCCAAAATAAAAGGCATTTCTGGCCACCTTCAGCATTCCATTTTCATATTTGCAAATGGTGCCTCGTGTGCATGATCCCACAGGCATATAAATATGTTAGCTCAAGTTTGTGGTCCCATTTAGCGTTTTTCGAGCTGAAAATCGGTAACACAATGAAATCAAGTGGGTGGGGACTGGAAAAGAGTGAGTTGCCATGGGGACAAAACTTTTACAGCCACAGATGTGTTTCCTGTAGAACTATTAGCAGGCCCTCTGATTGGGTGTGATGAAAAAATGCAAATTATGCAAAATTTGCCGGGCAGATTATGTGATTAGAAAGGTCAATTATGCGATAAATAATGTAAATTGTGCTATTTTTTTCTGAGCAATTATAAGCTTAATTTATTTATATGGTTTCAGGATAGGAAAAGGACTTTTTTGCTGCCCTAAAGACATTTTGAACACAGAGGAACAGTTATTATGCATATTGATCGACATTACCGTAGTTGGGATAAATACAAAAAAACTGAGATCTACACTATCGGTGCACCAAGGTAAAAGTTGAAAGGACTGTCACAGCTAACATGACAAGTGAATGATCAGTAATATATTATTGATATTCCTGCATGTTACAACTAGCCTCTTATGCTTTGCTTTAATGTGCAGAACACAACAAACCAACCACTGAATTTTTAGTTTAAAACTTCATCAGGAGCGCTTCACAATATTATTCAATCCATAATTAGCCAGGCAGATCATAAACTTATATATATTAACTACATTGTAAAAGATGATTTTAAGAGCATCTTGTATTATTTTACAACCCCAACAGTACATGCAGGTTAAAGATGATTTCCAGTCTGTACTGTGTACTCTTGAGAGTTTGTTTACGACTTTTGTTTTGCTTCATGTAAGATGTCACAAAATGTAGCATTTTACATCTACTCACGTGAAGTAAATTCAAAGTTTCATGTCAACCATCATTATCGATGCGAAGCTTTATGCTTCGCTCTTTCTGATATCACTTGATGAAAAACCTTCATAGCTGTAAAACCCAAGGAAACTGTTGGAAAAAGAATTTAAAATCCGCCTCAAAGATGAGGTAAGCGGTTCGTAACCAATAACATTGATTTGCATTTGTTTGTGAGGCTCACAAACATTAGAGTGCCGAGACTGCTCAAGTACAAGACTGGCAATCATCTTTAAATACGTACCATATGCCAGTCTGCCAGTCTCTCACATCTTATCTCATAATAGTATTGTATAACAAAACTAGCTTGAACAGAACAAAACGGTCTTTATCCCTGTAGACAGTGGTTGAAAATCAAAGGGGACTCTTTGAGTCATGACTGAATTTTTCACAATTTGGCAGGACGAGCAAAACATCAGTTCATTGTCCATATACAATGTAAGCTTACATTTGGGGAACTTCCTTTTTGGTCGAAGAAACAGTGGGCATTTTCACTACAAACTTATCCATGTGTAAGGTGTTATCAGTTTTCAATGAAAAAAGACTACATTTTGTCAAAAAACTAACAACTTTGCATATTTTACAATGTGATCGTGATGTGTATGTATCAGTCATTCAGATTGGCTAATCTGAACAAAGGGTGTGTTTGAATTACACCAATAGGCAATTCTTTAAGAATGAGACTCATACCAGGCCCCCGACATGCAAAATAGCGCCTTGAACTTCAAATGTTTACGAAATCGAAGATGACAAAGGTTTTTTAGCCTTTTTCCAAGGTACATGTAAATCATCTTAAAAAAGGCGTATTTATGCAAGAAACTTGTTGATTTATATTTTATTTTGTGAATGTTGTGCGTTCTTTTGTGAATTATGCGATTTTTCATGAATTGTGCGATCAGATGCAATTTGAGGTCGATTGTGCGAAATTGCACCTTGGCATAATATCAGAGGGCCTGTATTAGGCCTGCCAAGTTTCAATGGTCTGCACTGCAAATTGGCCAAGATAGCTCTGTTTATATCCTTTAGATAATATTGGGTTGAGTGTATGATGTCATCAGTTATCAGATTTGCATATTTTACACATTTTTCAAACTTAGATATCTCTGGAACTAATGCAGATATTTGCAAATGGTAAACAGCATTTTTATCCTTTCACGGAATCCTATGTGATACACCTAAAATATCAAGGGGTAACAATCTGATCATAGTATCACTTTAAACAAAGGGAATTGTGACTGTGAAGGTGTTTGGATGTCTGACCTTAATTAGCATAGATCTTTATGATTTTATTTCTGCATTTTCTCCTTAAGTTTAGTTTCAATTGAGAAGATGCATGTATATCAAACACTAGACGCAGTGAGACAATTTCCAAACACCTCAAAATTTGTCAAAAATATTCTGCTGCATGTTGTATTTTTGGTGTTTGGAAATGATATCAAACATAGTCTTTCATGTTTGACAAATTACTTGAAATATCAGAATCCTTTTAAGCGAGTTACAAAGTATCATTTTTGTTTTTTTTCTCTCTTGGAGTCACAGTCTTTGATTTTCAACAGGGGGCCTTTAGTCTCTAGGCTAGTCTCAGCTTTACTATTTGTTACCCTCACTTGTGTCTTTGAAAAAAATTGTTGCCCAATAGCCCTTTTCACGGTTAGCCTTGGGCATTTGCATTACAATAAAATCTAGCATGTATGTGAGGCAATTTCAGGCTATTTTGTAGTTTTATCCCGAAATTGCCTCGCATACATGCTAGATTTTATTGTAATGCAAATGTGGAAGGCTAACCGTGAAAAGGGCTATTAACTGTGAATTGATTAGTTTGCTTTCTCTGCAGGAAAATTTGGAATAAAGGAGAATGCAAAGGAACCTGTACAGTTCAGAACAGCTAAAAATGTTGGCTTGATTGCAGGAGGAACTGGTAAGGAAGTAATAAAAGTATTACATCAGTCTTTATTTATAAAGGGAGGATATGAGTGTGAACAATCAATGCACTACAAGGAGATGTGACATGCAGACTGTCCAAAGATAAGAAACTACAGTCTTGCAGCAGAAATGTTAAGAAAACTTATTATCCTGTTTGATTTTGAAATTAATTTTAAATTTTTTTTCAATTTTTCTCCATTTCATAGGCATAACTCCTATGTTACAGATAATCAGTGCAGTAATCAAAGATAGCGAGGACAAAACCAACATAACTCTTCTGTTTGCTAATCAGGTAAAGTCTCTTTGCATGAAAAAAATGGGCAATAATTTGCAACTGTCGAGCTCAAGTGGTTACTTACAAGAGGTAAGAATTCCACAAGGGGTCTACAGGTGGCTTCAGTCATGCACAAAAGTGTTTAACAACTAGATTCCATGTTGCCATGTGTCTGTTCACTCAAATATCAGAGATGACACCAAAATGGGGTGAGAATAAAGATGTGGCACATGATGCGATTGTCGAGTATGTCACTGAAGTTCTTGGTGCATGTTGATGTCTTTGGTGATCTCTTATTGAACAGACATATGGCGATGTGGAATCGTCTTGTTTTACGCAGTAAAGAAACAAAAAAAGAATGCTACGAGTCTGTCCTCCAGTAGGTCACGAGTTAGAACCAATCAGAATGCAAGAATCATTTTGCAAGAATCATTTGACTTGTTCAATTAATCCATATAACATACAAGAACACTTTGTGAGATATTCCGAATTATGACCACGATGAACCAAAAGCAGCTCTTGCATGATCTAAATCTGAGTGACCTAGTACATTGTTCAAACATAATAAGATCGTATGAGGGCTTACACTAGAGTTGTACGGAATCTCTTCCCGGTGGAGTCTGACATGTTAAAACCTTGCAGCCATTTTGTCCTCCACACAACTTCACTTAACCATTAGTTAACTTCAGCCAGGTGATCTTTATGAAAATATCTTGTGAATCAAATAAGGCTTTTTCTTTGGTTTTAGACAGAGAAAGACATCTTAGTACGACCTGAGTTAGAAGAGCTGGCTAAGGAATGTGAGAATTTTGAGCTTTGGTACACACTGGACAGGCCACCTGAAGGTATTGTGACATCTTATACAACTTTCGTGTTTTCCTTTTCGTTATCATTTCTTTTCGTCCTCTTCAATGTTACCTGTTGTAGTTCTGTTGTGGGACCCTGCAAATCAAACGTTCTTCTGTTTGTTTCTTTCTGTACCTCTAAACCTTAGTTGAAATCTAAATCTTTACAGAGTGGGAAACTTCTTAAGCCAGATATGTGCGCGAAGTAACATGGTTAGCAGTTACTAAATCGTGTAGTAGTGAATTTTTGTAGTTGGTAAGTTAAGTTAGTAATTTTACTCTATTATGTACTCTATTGTCGGTTTTTATGTGAAATTTGACCTCAACGCTGATTTATGCCCCCCCCCCCTGCCCTTTATGAATCTTGTTTCCATCTCAATAACTATCTGTTTAGAATGATAGCCTCCTCTCTCATTCATCCAAGTGAGAGGAGAACAAGTTTATAAGCCAATTAAAAACCACATCTGTCATGCCATTATGCTCTACAATGTATTCTTTGTTCTTCAATTCCTAGGCTGGCCTTACAGTTCTGGATTTATTAATGATGTCATGCTCAAGGAACACATGCCACCCCCCGGGCCTGACACCCAGATACTGATGTGTGGACCTCCTCCCATGATCAACTACGCTTGTATTCCTAATTTAGAGGAACTGGGTTACACCCCTGATATGTACTTCCCATTTTAAAGCCAGGCTATATG